>JAHHUM010000943.1:185000-407793 GCA_036173005.1 Crenichthys baileyi
ACATCCCCCGGAATCTGGTCAAAGCTCTCCCGGAGGTGGGAGTTGAATACATCCCTGGCCGAGGGCTCCGCCAGGCGTTCCCCAGCAGACCCTCACTATGCGCTTGGGCCTGCCAAGTCCCGTTCCGGCTTTCTCCTCCTCCAGCGGATCCAACTCACCACCAGGTGGTGATCAGTGGACAGCTCACCCCCTCTCTTCACCCGAGTGTCCCAAAACATGCGGCCGAAGGTCTGATGATACGACAACAAAGTCGATCATTGACCTCCTGCCTAGGGTGTCCTGGTGCCAAGTGCACTGATGGACACCCTTATGCTTGAACATGGTGTTCATTATGGACAATCCGTGACTAGCACAGAAGTCCAATTACAAAACACCACTCGGATTCAGATCGGGGAGGCCATTTTTTCCCGATCACGCCTCTCCAGGTGTCCATGTCGTTTCCCACGTGGGCGTTTTGAAGTCCCCCAGCAGAATAATGGAGTCCCCGGGAGGGGCACTATCCAGCACCCCTGACAGGGACACCAAAAAGGCCCGGGTACTCCGCACTACCGCTCGGCCCCGTAGGCCGAAACGACAGTCAGAGACCTATCCCCGACCCGAAGGCGCAGGGATGCGACCTCTCATCCACCAAGGTAAACCCAACACAAGACGGCTGAGCTGGGCGGCAACAAGCAAACCCACCCCAGCCCGCCGCCTCTCCCCGTGGCCATCCAGAGTAGAAGAGAGTCCAGCCCCTCTCAAGGAGATGGGTTCCAGAGCCCACGCTGTGCGTGGAGGCGAGCCCGACTATTTCTAGTCGATATCTCTCGCACTCCCGCCACAGCTCAGGCTCTCCCCCCCAGCGAGGTAAAACACATTCCACGTCTCCTAGAGCCGCCTAAACATCGGGGATCGGGCCGCGGAGGTCACCCACACTTCGTCCCGCACCCAATCCTATTTGCACGGTCCCTTCACGGTTCCCCCTGCAGGTGGTGGGCCCACCGGGGGATGCCTCGTGTCATCTCGTTCGGGCTTGGCCCGGCCGGGTCCTGCGAGGAGCAAACCTGGCCACCAGGCGCTCTCCGACGAGTCCCGACCCAGGCCTGGCTCCAGGGTGGGGACCCCGGCTCCGCCGTAACGGGCGAAGGTCACGTGCCTCGATATACTTGTCCTCATGAAGGATTCTTGAACCGCTCTTTGTCTGACCCATCACCTAGAGCCTGTTTGCCATGGGAGACCCTACCAGGGGCATTTAAGCCCCAGACAACATAGCCTCTAGGATTATTTGAACACTCAAACCCCTCCACCACGTTAAGGTGGCGGTTCAAGGAGGGGGAGGTGGCAGACTGTTTTGATCCTGTGGAGCTTCCTGAGTTATCAGAAATATTAGCTTCATCTAAACCTTCAACTTGTATGTTAGACCCAATCCCAACCAAATTATATATATATATGTATATATATATGTATGTATATATGTGTATATATATATATGTATGTATATATATATGTATGTATATATGTGTATATATATATATGTGTGTATGTATATATGTGTATATATATATATGTGTATGTGTGTATTATAATATAGTGTATGTGTATATATATAGATATATATTAATATATATAATATATATACATATAATATATATTCTAGGTCCGTAAGAGTCTTATATATATCTATATATCTATATAAAGTATATAATATTATATATATATAATATATAGATGTGTGTATTTTATGTATATATATATATATATATATATATATATACGTATGTATATATGTGTATATATATATATATATGTGTATATATATATATATATGTATATATATAGTATTATACAGTAATATACAGTATTTGTGTACGTATGTGAAATTTAAGTACCCAAATGAATATTTAAATGTTAAAATTCTTTATTAATATTTAAATTTTACATGCTTTGAGCATATAAATTAGCATTTGTGCAGGTTTCATATTTAAATCTTTGCCACTGTAGAAAAATGTGAAATTACATTTTTATTTCAGTGAACACATGTATTTATCCTCGAAACAATGAGCTATCTTAGAGAAATTGTAAAATAATATTAGGCTTCCAACAGCAGCACAGTGATTGTTGCTGTTTTGAAAGTGCTTTTTAAATAAAGTTGACTTAGCTACGTCCAAAATTCTGTTTCTCAGAAAATTAGAACATCACGTGAGACCAATAAAAAAATACTTTTATTACAGAAATGTCAGAAATTATCATGGGAATGATTGCTGGTAGTTGCCCAGCAGACGGTCAATGTCACTCTCCATAAGCGGGGGCAAGGTACAAAAGATTCTTCATGAAGAAGCTGGTTGTTCAGAGGGCTGTATCCAAGCATATTATCAGAAAGTTAAGAGGAAGGAAAAAATGTTGCAGAAGACGTCAGTGCTTTAAGAGCCTCTGTACAAAGCTGTATTTGGGTTATTATTAGCTATACACTATAATCATCAAAATAAACAGAAGTAAACACTTGAAATGTATTACTCAGTGTGCAATGACTCTATAAAAACTGTTAACTTTATGAATTTAAATGCTGAAATAAACTGAATTTTCTAAGATATTCTAATTTACTAGCATGGATCTGTATCTATTAAATTTAACTAACCAAATCCCACAGGGGAGATAAAGATGTTTAAAACATTCTTGCGCTTTCTTTTCTGATTCATGAAAATACCTCCAGAACCCTGCAGTTTACAGACATAACATGATATGTACACGTCTTCTTGCCTTTGCTGCTTGTCAAGTCTATGCTGTTTGAAATTTACAAGCTCAGGGAGGAGATGTACTGAACTCTGGCAGGATCCCAGCGTGGAATGAGCATTAATGCCAGATTGAGAGCTACCAGCGATCCAGGACAGTTAGCTAAAATGGCTGATGATGTCTGGTTTTCACCCCCTAAACCACACCTCAGGGCAGAGGAGCCACAGGCATTTTCCAACAAATCTGCTTGGAGGAGATAAACCTGGACCACTGTAAGCTGAGTGCCTTAAACTGTCGCAGAGCTGGAAGAGAAGTCATGCTGAGAAGAAGGAGAAAATCTGGGTTGAAATTGTGGATTAGTTTTGTTCAAAGTTAAAATCCCAACCATATTTTGGAGAAAATTATGTCTTTCCCCCCTAAGTAAATCCTTTCTTTGAAACTTTCGTTAATGTTTTCTGTAGCTGGTCCAGCTGAGCCACAGGTTTCCCCAGGGACACTTTCATTAGGTTTTTCTTTTTAGGTTAGGGCCCACCTGAGAATTGTGTCTCTGCACAGTTTAGAGATGTTTCTCCTCATGGAAGAGCCATCTATAGGAGAAAAATTATATGCGATGCTGTAGATAAAACAAATGCAGCATCATATATCATGTAATCTGGTAGTGGAGGACATTTCTCCCCTCTCACATGAAAGTAGCAACACTTTCGTGTAGTCTTTTAAACAGAGATTCACACATCAGTTGGTGCTTTTTATACATTCAGCTAAAGGAATTGTGACATCTTTTAAAATTGATTATTTACTTCGTTTTCTGTTCTATGTAGACCAGAGGTGTCCAAAGTGCGGCCCAGGGGCCATATGAGGCCCCTGAACTGATTTTTTAAGGTCCCCAGCAGCAGTTCAAAAAGGACAAACGTTTGGCCCAGCAGCACAGGTAGTTGATACAGATGGAGACTTTCTAATCTTAATTAGGACAGAATTATTGCAGAGATATTAATATATGTGGAAAATGTTAGGTACAACACAAAGTGTTCTGTCAGGATCTGCCATTTTGGACTTTGTTTTGGTTTTGTGTTTGTTATGATTCAGCAGTTTACCTAGGTTTATTTATTCCTGTGTTGTGCTTAGTTTTGTTAGTTTCTTCCTCCTGGCTTTAGACCCCTTTTTGTTATGATTTACCCAGTTGCTTGTTTCCCTTAAAATTAGTTGTTCTTTCCCAGCTCTTTAGTATAGTTCCCTTTTCAGATTTGGTTACTATTGTGGTAATTATAGATTATTGATTAATTGAATATTTATCAAGAATTATAATTAAAATCATAATCCGATAAAATTAACTCCTGAACCAAAATCCTCGTTTATGAATTGAAACCAGAGCTGTCCTCTGGTGTTGTAATTATGGCTCAAGGCCTCTGATAATTACAATTATTAAATGTCACTGTTTAAGCAGGGGAACTTTGCCTTATTTTGACTGACGAATCACTCTTGCAAAAATAAACACAAAACGCCTTCTCTTTATCTACGTGACATTTTATTAAATCAAACAGCCTCATACAATCAACTCCCCGATTCAATAATCTTCACCTACTCAAACATGCAAAGTTCTACAAAAAAGGCAAAATATCTAACTAACAAAATAAAGCAAAACAGCAGTGTGTGTGTATTGAATCAACCAGCAGTTATGGCAAATGTGGTAATATGACAAAGGGATGTGGTGTGTTGAACGGTGTTTGAAACAGTCCGCCAGAAGTGTAGCCCAGCGGGACACGGGCTGTCATAAAACCCCCACAGCAAAGTTGTAAACTCAGCTTAGGCAAAGAGTCATAAACCTTTTGGCGGCAAGTTAGCAAGCAGTAAAGTTGGAACCAAGAAAATGGTGAATTTCACCATGAGGTTACTGTCGTAGTCCAGTATTACCAGCGCTCTGGTGTTCGCCTGGTAAGACAACTTGTGAGACGCGGCGGCCTCAGGACTCAATACAATGTTGCATGCAAATACAATTTCATAACATCAGACTATAAGTTGCGATTCTGATCGCACTAAAAATCCTATCTCTCTCTACCCTGCCCAGACTACTTCTAATAAAGAAATCAAAGAAAATAATAAAGATGGGTATTACTTTGTGGAGCAATTCTTCAGGGCTGCCCGCGTGAGGGGGAGAGGAGGAGGGGGAAAGTTGGAAGTTAACGTGCGTCCACGGTTAACTTCGGGAAGAGCGGTCAATCTTCGTCCTTTGGCCTCCTTGGCGAAAGGGAAAAATATGACCTGACCGTCAGCAGTCGACTAGAACAAAAAAAACAAGGTGGCGATCCGTCTCCATGAAACTCCATTTTTTTTTTGGTTACGTGTTAAACTAACACCTTCGATCGGTAAAGTTGAAATTTCTGGCATTCTTATTCCAGGAATTTCTGTCATGAACGTTCTTTTCGTGGCCAACGAAGGAGAATAAATGAAGACTCCACGTGGGACCTCTTCTTCTCCAGAGGATGCTTCAGTTGCGTGGTAACCGTCTCGAGGTCTCCAGCTGAAGGCAAGGTTTAAAACGCCCGCCTTCCATATATAATCTCGTGTGACGTCAGACCTCTTGTGACGTCAGACTTGGGACGTCCCCGTCCTACCAGCCGCAGTGCCCACTGGGATTTGTAGTGGCGGACGATACTGGATACAAAATGGCCGATGATGTCGAAAGGCCTGGTGGTGTCCAGCAATGTGTAAACTGTCCAATATTCAGCAAACAAGTGGTCCAAGACTATATATTGTTTTAGTTAGTTAGTTCCTCATGTTCCTGCTTTGTCCAGTTACTGTTCCTTCCAGATTTAGTTTTGTGTTTTATGTTAGGGTTTATATTTATATAGGTTTCCTTAGTTCTGTTTCCCATTAGTTTAGCTTCTCCCCATGCCCCTAGTTAGTTCCTCCTAGAGTTTAATTCTATTTAGGTTCGCTTATGTTTAGACTTATTATTTATTCCTTCTAGCTCCCCTTGTCCCTAGATTTAGTACCTTCAGCTTTCGTTTACGTTTCTAGTTTCATGTCTCCATGTTCCCAGCCTTCTGCTCTTAGTCACCATAGCAACATCCATTACATCAGTTTCTTTCACCTGGCCAGCACACCTGTAAGCGTTCATCTGATTAACCGCCTCTCTCCTTCCCATTGTTTCACCATTCACCTTCCCTGTATATAAGCTCACCGGTTTCATTTGTTCCCAGTCGCCTCGTTCTGCCTGATACCTGCCAGTTACCTGTCAGATTCCTCGATTCACCTGTCTTGCTCCTTCGTTACTCCAGAATCCCTGTCTACCTATTTCCTGTTCAGCTTCTGTAAGTTATTACGTCTTGTTTACTGTTTCCTGTACTCCTGACCGAGAATCCTGCGCTGTTCAAGCCTCATATTAAATATGAAACAAAACCTTACCTCATGGCTCCCGAGTGTCTCCCTGCAAGCTGGTCCGACCCAAACCCTCTCCTTGACATGTTAATCTTTTAATAAACCTGTTTTTTGTATTCTCTTTCATTTCATAGTAAATAAGACCATATCTATAAAGTGACTTTTATTTTAAAAATATTGTAGGGGAACCCAAATTTGCTTTTCATCAATTTATTAAACTTTGCTAAATACAACAAATGTGACCCAAATCCTGTTCTTATTTTTGAGAATCAATTTTTTCAATTGAGCCCAAAATAATCTACAAACTGAATGCCTTTGTTTTAATCAGGCAAACATGAAAAACTGTTTTAAGTTTTAGATCTATGGTGATTTACGAAAGAATCTGACTACTTTATTTGTTTAGAAAATAAAATACTGTTAAAATATTACACGCTTAGTTTATTGTTAAGCAGATAAAAACAGTTAATAATATATTTGTTTGTGATTTGGGCTTTTTTTTATTATACTTTTTTGGCCCATGTGACAAAACGTTTGGACATCACTGATGTAGACACAACAGTAATTCTCTTAGTTTTAGGAGCATTTTTATGCTTTAAGTTACTTAAGCATTAAATATATTTTTCCTAAGATCTTTAGTTAATGGAGAAAAAATGAATATAGAAGCAGTGAAAGTCTGAAGGAAATCTTTGACAGACCTTCAGATAGTCTCGCCCATAGACTGCTGGAGACAGGCACCAGCTCCCCCGCGACCCACTATGGAAGAAGCGGTAGAAAATGACTGACTGACTGACTGACCTTCAGATAGCCTAAAGAACTATTGATCCAGAACATTGGAAGCTACTCAACATGGAAGTGAAGTGTATAGAAAGAAGGGATCAGTTCAGATGTTTCCACAGTAAGTCAATGAGAACATGTTTAATATTCTGGTTTCGACTCATTGGGTCTCTTTGAAGTTTCCATTACCAGTGGACATGTTTAAGTTGTTTCCAAGTAGAGAACCATAACCGTGAACAGCTCCAGACTCAGTGATTTGCCCAGATTCCAGAGGACTTCCTGTTTAATGTCTCTCCTTCCTGTCACATCCATTGCTGCTGTGACAGCAGCTAAATCGTTATCCAAGTAAACAGCGCAGGGACTCTTTGTTGCTCCTGTTTCTCCATTCTTTCACTGTCTGATTCTAAGATAAACAAGTTCAAAGCTGCTATAACCTGACGAACAATTTCTGAACCCTTCAAACAGGAAGTCATTACCCTGTACTGAAAGCGTTGCCTCTTATCTCTGAGTTCACATCTGTGGAGTCCCCTCCTCCCTCCTCGCTCATACCCCACCTCTTCGCCACCCCGCCCATCCAGGCCTCCTCCAGCCTGTCCCAGACGTCCACAGGATGTGCCCTATCTATCTGTGTCCACCCATGGGACAGAGATTTACCCAGAATGATAGACGTCCACACCCAGAAGCAAGCCAGAAGAATTTGTCTGTTTGTGCCTTTAAGATGAAGCTGTGTAAGACATCTACTTTTATGCCCTTGAACTTCACTGAAACATGTCTGAAGAGAGGATTATCTTCTATACAATCAAGGCTCTAAAAGGAATGTCACTTAAAAAATTGTTAATTTAACAATTCAAACTGGCACTTTTTATAGTGTCAGTGCACCTCTAAATAAAAATACTGAAATATCATACAGAGATGCAAGCAAAGAAAGAAAGAAGTGAATAATATTAGTATCTGTAAAAGGATTTTTTGTACTAAATTACAGGACAGAGTCAAGCTATTTTTAGTTTGGATTTTAAGTTAAATCTGTTTTTATTCACCCAGTTAAAACATATTTTTGACAGTTTTCTCTTATAATTTGTATGCATGCAGCAGATTTTCTCTGTCAAAGTTATGCTCAGCATTCAGTGACCACATCAGAGTGGGATCAGTGTCTTGCCCTGTGGATTAAACAGCCTGACCTCCCGATTGATGTTCGATCACTCCATCACCTGAGTCCCTTGGGATTTCCTACCTTAATTGTGTATCTTAAAGTTAGAGATATGTGCCACACAAGAAGTCATTTTATTATTCTAGTGGTATAAATGATGATGGGGTCAGTGGTAGGCACTCATAATTAAAGCTTTAAAGAGCTGTTGTGGCATAGTAATTCAACTAGTAGTAACAAAGCGTTGCACCCTGTTTTTGACAGCACCTGCATGTAATGCATAGCTGCCACTACTAGGAGGTGGTGTTAAAAGACCATTCTACTGCAAAGCCGATTCCTGGTAGTAATTTATTGCTGCTATCACAAGTTGATAGCAGCAGTTGAGTGACGTGATCTCATCTAACCAGTGGCTGAGTTAGCCACAAAAGAATATAAGAGTCTAGAATTGTACTAAAGGCAAGCCGAACTGCAGCCCAACTGACGGATCTGTGTCTGAACAACTGGTTTTCGGCTTGACAAACACAGCAGATCTGTGTCCTTATGTCTGTTAACAGATGGACAGTTCTAGACTCCCTTTACACCAGATTAACTCTGTTCAATGTCTTAAAAATCACCCAGAACAAGGATGACCTTTGAAGAACCTTTGAGAGGTTATTCAAGGATGCATCAAGAACGTAGTGCACTTCCCATTGTGCACGGTGGATTATGACTGTTTTTAACATTTATGAAATATCTGTGGTGAGATCAGGGTGCTTCATGACACTGGTGCCAGCATGAAAGAACTTGGTAGCAGCACTAGTAGCTTACCTATGATGTGTGGCTCAGACAACCAATGCGGCCCCTCTGAGCTAGCGGTAATCTAACTAACTGTTTTGTAACGCATGGATCTGAGCCGGAGAGAAGCGTGATGCCTCCAAACAGAGCAAAGGTTGGTTGTTGCAAGACCGAACAAAGTTGTATGTTTTTCAGTCTTTAAAATATGAGTAGTGTCTCCTCCTGACCCGCAAGACTGAAACTGATGATGGAGGTGCAGAAACACACACACACACACACACACACACTGCATTGTTGCATTGTATCACAGTTGTCAGCACTGTTGGCTTGCAGTATGAAGGTCCTGGGTTCTAACTTCAGCCAGGGGCCTTTTTGAATTTAGTTTGAATGTTCCCCTTGCGTGCATCAGTTCCTTGGATACTCTGGCTTACTCCCACAGTCCAAAAACATACATTTTAGGTTATTGTATATTTCTAAATTGCTCTTAGATGGGAGTGTGTGAATTGTTGTTTCTTCAGTGTGTTTCTGTGTTGCCATGTGATGGACTTGCAACCTGTCCATGGTTTACCTCACCTATCACACAAAAGATAGGCACAAGCGGCCTGTAATGCTGCATGGATTAATTAGAAAATGGATAGATGGATGGTTGATTTCTCACACTCAATCTGTGGTTGGTGGCTGAAAACCAGTTGCAAAAAATCTAAATTCGTCTCAACTAATTTATTACTCACCTTTCTAGATGAGTTACACCGTCTGTCAGGAATAATATGTTGCTATGTGCATCCTCTGTATGTTGTCATTATGGTTCCCATGTGTCTCATTAAGTGAAGTCGGCCATTATACTGATTCATGTTGTAATAAATAATAATTTCACCATTAAATGTTCAGTATTGTCTTGGTCTCATTAGGCAAGCAGTGGGAGGCAGGCTGAAGAAGCTTAAAGGTTATTATAGAGACTAACAAGTAAATTTGATTAAATGAAAAAAAATGTTTGCAGTACTGTTAAAGAAAACAATTATTTGTATGTTTCATAGCTAGTGTTAGCAGACATAATGTTACAAATAACAAATCATAGTGGTAGTGGGTCCACTGAAGTCAGCCAAGGTCACTATTGCTGTCCAGGTGCAATAATTCAATCTTAACAGCAGTTCGCCAGCAGCTCTGCAGTCACCCTCCTGATAAAAGGTTTTGTCTGCCTGAAGCTGATGGACCTGATCTGTTTCTGTCTCCCAACCTGTCTGTTTCCTCAAAGCTTTGAATTAAAGGCTCCCACTGCTTTCAACAAAGCTCCACATTTAAGGTTTTCTTTGATTTGAGTCTGTCAACCTTTATTCCTTAAAAGAGTGTTATGAATTCACTTTATGTTAAGGGATACGCAGAAGTAGTGTGCTGGTATGATGTGAAATTGGCGCATTGGTATTCTGATCTGCACTGTAGATATTCATCCCCTTTTCCCCTGAGGCCTTAGGGGATATCCCACAGAGGTTGCTTTATTACTGTGGAGTGGATATGATCAACATAAATGAAACTAAATGTGGTCTGTGAAGAGCTGGCTTAGTGGCGGTGAGGATATTTTTTAATACTGTTCAGTGCCTTTGGTGTCTAAAAGCAGATGCTATACATAGTTTGTTAGACTAGGAAATATTACAGACAAGATGTAAATTATTCTTTCTTAAAAGAGTCATGTCTTTATAGACTTGAACATATAGACATGGAAACATTCAGTCAGAGCATAAACAACATTTATAACGAGGGTTTAGACCAGATGTGTTCAGATTGATCTTACAGTATATAAATGGACGGGGTTTTATCACTTCCTTGATTTTGCTTCAGGTTAGAATAAAGAGAAAAGCCAATAGGAAATCTAAATTAGATTAATATCAGATTTTTGTGTTTTTACTAGTAGTTGGTTGCATTTCCTAAACATTGGCAAAAATTACTTATTTCTGGAAACTCATGCTGCTTTTCTTACTACTGCGTGCCTGTGCAACAAATTTGATTAAATTGATTCAATCTTTTAGAACAACCTTTAATCTTACAGCTGTATTTGAATTTTTTCCTTGCTTAAAGGTGCCTGAACAGTGGTGCAAGTGGAGCAACCGCTACCCATCAAGAAGACATAAAACATACGTTTTTGGTCTAAAACTAGCTGGCTGTGCAGTGGTTCAAATCCTCCGAAAGTCCAAAAACATGAATCTTCTATTAACTGGTTACTTTAAATTGCTAAACATAGCCATTGTCAAAGTCGGAAAATATGACAACAGTAAACAGAGCACACACCAATAAACCTGGCTGATGACTCTTTAGCTTGTCTTTAGGTATATCAATGGAAGGGATGGTTTTTGCTATTTGGGAAAGACGTCAGTCTTTAAAATGTGCTTCAGATTACAGAGAAGGAATACCAAATAAATAGAAAATTTTTAATTACTGACTTTATAGTGTTAGTAGCATTTGCCAACAATTGGCAAAAATTACTGATGTCTGAAAACCAATCCTGCTTTGTTTATGAAAACCGCCTAATTAATTGCTTGTGCAACAAACGCAGTATAATCTAAAAATTGTATATCACCCATTATTTTCTCTTTAATTCCACTTATTCTAAGTCCTGTTAGGTTCTGATAATTTTCAGGTTACTGTTAAACTGAACAGCTTCTTATATATTATTGCTGAACTGTTTATAAAAACCCATAAAACACCTTTAAATTATTGAGAAATGTTTTATTTCGGCACCCAAAAACAAATAATTATTTACCTAAATACCATAAAGAGTAAACGTGAAGAACAAAAAAATTGTCAGGCATTTAATATCAATTCAGATTGCACCCTTGACATGTCACCTTGGTCAGATTCTCATTGGATCCTACTGTATATTATGTTTCCTCCACCTACGGTGAAGTTATTTCCTGTCATGCAGCTGAACAGAGACGACAGAGCAGTAGCAGTTCAGGATCAAAGATATAAACCGTCACCATTACAATGATGGATGAGTTTCCAGTCCCTATTTTTGGCTCCTTGTAGAGTATCCAGTTCGAGTGAGCCACTGCCACCTGTTCTCTGGCAATGCTGTGAAATCAGTTCCAATACTCGCTTCAGACAGACTCTTGATGGGTATACATCGTGGAGCATGAGGTGGCCCTTGGAAAACAAGATAAATACCCCCACAAGTCAGTGCATAACCACTGTTAGCCCACACATACCAGGGTAAGCACTTAAAGGAATGGGATTAATCATTATCGAGCAGCTGCTCTGAGGTTTTAATGAAAAGCTAATAGCGGAAACAAGAATTTAGTGAGCAGGAGTAAATGTGATGGTTACCGTTCCACCGGTGTGAGTTTAGATCCAGTGACCGCCTTTGTGGACCCATGACATCGAGCATAATGGTGAATGATTGGTGGGAAAAAGCCTTTCCTTGGATCAATAGGCAGGATCCTGCTTTACACCATGATTTATTGATTTCCTAGAAAGCATCAATGGAGGACTTCAGGGAACGACGCCGGCCTCCCATGCATTCATAATAGCTCAATTCAGCAGGTTTGTTGCATAAATTGCCTTGCGCTCTATTTATCTTTGTGCTTGTATAAAGCACAACACGTTAAAGCCATTATTTACTTCACGAGGGTTAGATCTCATAGTAATTATGATTGGGCATTGTTTTTCTGTTATTTTAGCATATGCTATTTTTGGTTGATCAGCTGGGTGTTAGAGATAGCATAGGAACTGATTAGCCAGTGAATGGTTATGTCCAAAGCCTAAAGGATGTCCAGAAAGGGCAAATTGGCTGGTTTGTCCTTGTAGTTTTGTGGGTTGTGTGAAAAAAACTGAAATTTCTGCTTCATGGATGCTTTTTGGTGACCAGTATGAATGAAAGAAAATGTGCTTTCAACATTCTTCTCTCTCTCATATCCTATTTTTTTGGATAAATCAAACCCTTTTATCATTTTGCCCATGCCTTAGCCAGATGAAACATCCAACCAGCTCACTCTGTTTCTCTCTGCTGTACCTCTGGCCTCCTCTATACACAGTTTCCCACCCTGTCTGACTACATGTCTCATCTTCTTTAAAGTGCTTTGGCACAATAATGAATGTTCATAAAGCTCATATTACTTCTTTGGTCTTTTCAATCTTCTCTCTTGAAAATTAATATCTTTGAAGGCCATACCTGGTTTTCTGTCTCTATTCATCTTGCTTTTTATCTCGCAAATACCTGCTGGAAGTTCAACCAACATTTACATGTTCACACTAAAAGCTGCAACATACGTCATTCTATGCCTATATAAAAGGTAAGAAGGAAGTTTGAACACATTTCTTTCCCATATTCCCACCTTTCCATCTTCTGAATGACAATAAAGCTTCTTGATCTTGTCTATACCCACTTATCCATGCATGGTCCTGGGGGAGCTGGTGCCTGTTTCCAGCGGCCATTGGCCAAGAGGCGGGGTACACGCTGGACAGTTCGCCAGTCCATCAAAGGGCTGTTTCCCATTTTTTGACATGTGAAAGACATATTGTGTGTTTTCTGTGTTTATGCAAATGCAGTTTCTTGGCTCAGTTGCCCTTTTTATGCTTTGAGATTGCCCCCGGGGGTATTAGTTTGTTGATTAATCTGCTTATAAAAGCTAAGATCAGACATGTTTATTTTTTTATGCTCATTAAGAATTTTTCAATAAGTAAATGACAAACTCTAAACCAGAGTCAACATACCTCTCAGACAACGTTTATTGAAAAGAGTCAGTTATCGATGTTTGGTAACTTGAAAAAAAAAAATCTTTTCTTCTTTAATATGTCAGATATGATCTTTAATAAAACATGACTACTAAAAATTAATCTCCCAGATGAATAATAATGTCAGTTTTGGCAGCAGACCGGAGTAAAATCGATGATTTGAGTTTCTGATCAGCAGGACAAATATGGACTCTGTAACCAGAGCGTTAAGGCTGATCAGTTGTTGAATGAATGTTGGATTCTAAATGGTATGTTTTTCTGACTAATAATTTTGACTATATAAAGTGTCTTGCAGAAGTTTCAGTTAAAAAATGTCAACTTATTTTATTGGGATTTTATGTTATAGATCAACACAAAGTATTTTAATAATTTTATAATTGTGAAGTGGAAGGAAAAGGAAACATGGTTTGGTTTTTTTTACAAATCTGAAAAGTGTGGAATGCATATGTATCAGCCCCATTTACTCTGATGCAACCCAGCACAACCACATTTTCAAACTTTTTATACAGAGATTAAAACAAATTCGATGTTTAGCAATTAGGTGACTTCTGAATGGAATTGGTTGCACAGGACATTATATAGGGGCATCAGAATAAAGGAAACAGAAAACATATGCATGCCACAATTTTCACATTTTTGTTTGAAAAGAAATGTTAAAAATCATGAATTATTTTCCTTCCATTTCACAACTAACAGTAATGATTTACTACATCCATAATTAGCAAAAGTCTAAATGCCTTTTAAAGACTTGGTTTTATTCCTTTTCCTAAAGGGTTATGTTAGAAAAGAACAAGCAATCATAAATCAACAACAATAAGCATTGTGTTTTGCACCTGCAGACACAGATCTGTCGTGGACATTTTAGATATTTAACTTTTTACTTGGTAAATGGAAAACTCTGTCCTGATCCTTTGTGATTGATTGTGGAGGAATATGATCAATGATTGAAAGCTAAGTTTGAATCGTCAGTGCTTTGAGTTTCTGCTGTGATTAAAACAGAGAAAGTAAGGTCAGGCTTTCTTGTTCAGATGCCAGATGTAGCTGTTTATCTTTGCTAATCTGGGCATTTTTGGTTGTATATTCTGTCCACCTTCTTGTTCTACATTTAAAAGCAAATAATCCTGTCTCCACTTCTCTTTTCTCACCAGCAATTTTTAAAAATAGTTTCTCTGGTTACCCATAGAGGACTCTAGTGAAACAATGGTCTGAAGATCGTGTTTTACCTTTTATTTCACAGAGATTACGATTCAGAAAACCGAGGTTTTTTATTCGCCACAAGAAGAAAGTCTTACGTTATGTGTGGGTCTGTGATTGATTTTTAGCAGAAATAAGTGCATGAAGTTTGGTTTGGCAAAATAACATAAGTACAAGTTGTAATAGGTGCTGTACACCCATTGTTTCCTAAACCTGAGGTCAGGACTCAGCTGCATTAAAAATAGAGGTCTTTATGTATCTAGAAATAAAAATAATTTTAAGAATAATTACTAATACCATATTTTTGCTGTAGATGTTATGTCAAATAAAAACAGTGATGAAGAGACAGAAAACAGTATCTTCTACACTGAAGGCTTAATAATTTTTTGTACTTCCATCAGCAAGTCTCTGTGAGACTTTTGTTTTTTGTCAGAGGCAAAAAAGAAGAAATTATAGGTCTACACCCTGTTTTGCTAACATTCATTGAGTTTTTGTTTTCCAATCTAAACTGACAATCCTAAAAAATCCCTTTAAATCTTCACTGAATAGTACAATTATTCTTATTATATTACAAAAAAGGATAAAGATGGAAGTGATGCGTACTTTTCCTGCTTTCAAAAAATCCCATTAACATGAAAACCTGAAGCCTGATGAATCCTGATAAAGCCTATTCCTCTGTGGCGGTTGTATGAAAAATAATCAGTATGTAAAAGCATGAGTCAGTATGAAGTCAGCCACAGTGTTAGTCCTGAATGACATACGTCTGTATTACCAGTGATAGCACAAACTGTCAAAACATGTCACTGCATCCTACATTGTGCTGTCATGAAATAAAAGGCTCGAGAGAAATCCAGCATTTAGTATTCAGCGGTTCAGCTCTACAACAACTGCGTCCTTGTTTTAAAAATGTACACACTCAGAGCCACAGACTGATCCAAGAGCAATAAAGGGTTATAATATCATTCTTTTCAGATTTAGTTCCGCTTATTGTAGATTTAAAAGAAATAAATGTCACATACTGTAAATGCCAGGTTAATTTTTGATACTGTCATACAATAAATGCTAATAGTTACAGTATTGCTTTTCTGTGCTATGTACAGCCTAAAGTTCTTTTCATATTAAAGGTCCCCTGGCCATCTGCAAATGCACCAGGAGTGCCCCCAAGAGGTCAGATAAGTATTAGCTGAATTAATCATAAAAGAAGAGATGGCATTAGTTTTATTTTCAGTTTCAAGCATCCAGCATCCTGAGGTGAGAGAATTCAATTCAATTCAGTTTTATTTATATAGCGCCAATTCACAACACATGTTGTCTCAAGGCACTTCACAAAAGTCAGTTACATACATTCCAATTAATCCTAACCATTGAACAGTACAGTCAGAATTAGTTATTTATTCAAATTGGATAAAAGGTTTTTCTGTCTAAGGAAACCCAGCAGATTGCATCCAGTCAGTGACTTGGAGCATTCCCTTCTCCCGGATGAGCATGTAGAGACAGTGGACAGTCACTGGCGTTGACTTTGTAGCAATCCCTCATACTGAACATGCATGTAGCGACAGTGGAGAGGAAAAACTCCCTTTTAACAGGAAGAAACCTCCAGCAGAACCAGGCTCAGTGTAAGCGGCCATCTGCCACGACCGACTGGGGTTTAGAGAGAATAGAGCAGAGACACAAAGAGAACAAAGAAGCACTGATCCAGGAGTACTTTCTATGGGAAGGAAAAGTAAATGTTAATGGATGTAGCCCCTTTAGTCGTTTCACCTAGAAAGAAAGAACAGATAAACTCTGAGCCAGTTTTCAAGGTTAGAGTCTGAAAGAGAGCATATAGAGTTAGTCACAGTAAAAGCTCAGTCAATTGCCATGTCTAGGAGATAGAAAGGGTTAAACACTGAAAGACAAGGCCATGTGGATCATCGGTAGAGGGTGAGCTTTAAGTTGTTGCCAGCAGAAGCTCGGACGATGCCTCTCTCCAGAAAGGTGTCACAGGTAGACACAGAGCCAGGCCAGGTGTAGCTTCTAGGAAGAGAAAAGAGAGAGAACAAAGTTAAAAGCTGAAATAACAGCAAATAATACAAGATTGGAGAGTAGTGTGAGAATGTAGCGAAGAGGGTGAAAGTGGTCATTATGTCCTCCAGCAGCCTAAGCCTATAGCAGCATAACTACACAGAAAGTTTCAGTTCAGATTATTTAGTTAAACAGCGCTTATTTTCAACAATGTCGTTTCAAGGCACCCCACAAAGGGTCCCACTGATTGTCATTGTTATACTAAAAACCACAAGGATTGGGATACCTCTAAAGTGCCTCTATAGCATATTGTGAGATTAAGTAATGTTTTACTGGGTCTTTGCTAAGACATGTGAGAGTTGCATCGATTCTGTAGTGGTGGAACACATTTATGATATTGACATTTTCAGAGCAAATTGTGGCAGCTTAGTTTAACTGGTAAGTGTGTTGCAGTATCAAATGTGCTGTAAGGCAATGTCAGAGGGTTCTTTTCCTATGGCATCATGTCTTCCTACACCACTGAAACCTAAGGCACAATAGTGCAACGTGCATATAAGGTTGTCCTAATTCCAAAACATCAAAAGTGATATATTTGTGTTTTTATAAATAGAATAACGATTTTCTGAATCTCAATCTGTTTTACCTTATCCATGTTTAGTGTAAAATAGCTCAGCTTAACTTTGAGGAGTCTCGTTGGACAGGAAGTTATGTTCACTGCCTCTGGCCATGTGTGAAATTACAAAGGTAGTGGTCTAATATTGTGAATGAACTGACTGCTATCTTTGGTGTTCCAATACAGATGGATCCCATGTGCCTGATACTTGGCCTCCCAGAGGGTCGGGTCACAGACAGTAAATGGCCTGAACTTGTATAGCGCTTTTTCAAGTCCCCAGAGACCCCAAAAAGCTTTACACTACAATCAGTCATTCACCCATTCATACACACATTCACACACTGACAGTGGTGAGCTACAATGTAAATACAGGAGACATTTCAACATACTGACTTTTACTGCTGGAAATAACATTCTCCTCTTCTGAATTAAAACTGTTGCCCCAACAAAAAATCATGGCAAAGGATTGTTGTGGACTTCATTCCTTATGAAACATCATGTGCATGCTTTACTCCAAAATAGATGCTTTCAATAAGGTTTGGGACCCTTACTTGCAGTGTATTGGGCCCACTATGTCACTCTCATTGCTTTGTGGATTTCCTAGATCAGCTTCTTTTTAGGTGCCCATTATTTAACAAGTGTATTATAGCCTTGCTCTATTTGTATGCCCTGTTTTTATTCTCATTTGGATACTGCTTTGCCTTACTGCAGCACATTGTGGGGGTGGAATTGGACAGAAACATCCCCACTTTCATTTACTTTTACTTTTATAATAATTTTTAATTTACTGTACCCAATGGCCACATTCTGCTATTCTTTTGTCGTGTTCAAATTCACGTTGTGAAAAAAAGTAATAAAAATATTTTTTTCAAAAACACTTTGAGCAGTCTCGGTATTTTAGTTTTGTTGATTTCATCTGGAGATGATGAAAGATTACCAGTTCCTTGAAAACCAATGAAACAGCCCTTTAATTTGGATATGAACTTTAGCGTTATCTACTCTATCAATCAACCCCTGTTGCAGAAGTATATTTTCTTACAGTGCTTACACTGTGGACAACATGAGGAACACCAAATCTACTGGACATGCAAAAAGCAACTTTCTTTATTTTTGGAGCAACAGTACCGCCCTACGTCAGAAATCCACCGTGGGCGGTTGGACATGTCACCCGTATTAAAGACTGGCAATATTAATATTGGCCTGGTTCTCCTAACTTGACCCGTTTGGCAGTATGTGTTTCACAGGGAAAGGTCAACATTGGTAAAACCCAGACCAATGTGGTCTTCAGTGTAAATAATGTATGTTAATAACATTCTAATGCAAAGGTTTAAAGATGTATTAAGTAGTGTTAACATGATCTGCTGTGACTGTATCTTGGCCCTGCTCGGCCAAGCCATGAAATCGCATTAGATTGATATCTGGGGAGTCTAGAAGTCAACTCCTAAGACTCTAACTCAGATTGTTAGGCAGCTTTTGTGGGGCAAATTAGCATCCATGTCAGTTCCTGGATGCAGTATTTCAAGCTGAAAGCTTTATGTGTGATCAGCAGTTTTACTTAGTAGTGATTATGTCATAATGAAAGACAAATATGGGCAAGATGGTAGCACAGATGTTTTCATGCATGTTTCAGTCTTGTTTGAATAAAAACAATAACACAGTTCTATTTGCTCTAAATGGTAAATGCACTTAACATACAAACTTACAAACATGCACACATTCATGCAGCATTCCTCAGCATGCAACTTGGGTTTTAGTGCCTTGGCCCGGGGGCAAGCTGAGGAAGCTATGATTGAACCCACAACTTTGCAATTGCGAACCATGTTGGACAATGTCGATAAATGGTCAGAACAGAAGGTACATTTAACAGGCCCTTCTGCACTCCTCCCTCCCATAGATTTCATGTTGTCAGGATAACAAGGTAGAAGCGATAATCCCTATAGACAGCTGCTAATAGCTTGTCATTTCATGGGATTGATGTTGAGGAGCAAATCTGTCGGATGGTTTTAGCATGTTAAACAGGTCATTTTGACACAAAGCTCTTTAGCCTTGCATAGACATAAATGTTAGATTAAAATGTAGCTAGACTTTTCAGATTAGGGAAATGATGGGAACTCTAAAATCACCTATGAGATGTCTATTTTGCATTCATTTCTATAAAGAGAGACAACGTGAAAGATTTTATTCACGTATTAAAGCCAGATCATTGTTTTTTACTTTATTGCCACAGCTGATAGCTCTGCAGGGATTTCTGTGACACCCTCTGTCAGCTCATGCATGCAAGGGTTCGCGCAGTGATACCCGTCTGTTGAATAATGTAGTTAATAAAGCTATGTAATTAAAGTAGGTGAGTGACACAGCAGTTGAGTTGATTAAATCCTGTGAAGCATAATGAATTCAAGACGAGGCTTCGTGTCCGATCTGAACACCTGAGGGGGGGTCCGATTTAGCTGGTGCTTGCAATAATACGTTTGTGAGAAATAATGAATGTTTAAATCTGCCTGACATGATGAAATATGTATTTATAGGTGGGGGTTTAGTTTTGAATGAACCGGTTCTTGATGATGATGTGCTGATCAGTACAATTACTTTGCTTTTTCTGTAGGTATTCTGGCAATTCTAGCACTGACCACTGGAGTAGTGTTATCAGCACAGGAGCTGTACCTCAGCCACACATCCAAGGACTCTGTCTCCATGGCAACCAGCCCCAGCAGCCGCCTTTCTAACCCCAAACCTCCCTCTGCGGACTGGCATCAGGAAGGCTCCACCAGTGGGGAATGGTTGTCCAAAGGTGGACCACCCTCAAACATCATCCTTTCTACTGCTGGCCTCCTTCCTTCCACCTTGCCTGACACATACACTGTCACGCCAAACACTGTGAGCACTGATAGCCATGTGACTCGGCTCCTAGGGCCCAGGTCTGAAACTGTAAACGATATCAGCAGCGAAGTGTCTAAGTTTAAATCAGTTAGAGAGACTACAGATGACAGAAAGCCTCAGCATCTTGGTGATCCCCGGCAGCTGTGGCCCTCCTTTTTGATCACTCACCGCCCTTCATCAGCTGATGTCGATCCTCCACAGGGCCTGAAACTCAGGGAGCATGTTATGGGATCTTCAAAGCTGCCTGTGTCCCACACCATCGTTCTACGAGAGGCTACTGTTGTGGATGAGGCACCCACTGCTCAGCTGTTGATAAACTCCACAGGAGGACCTGTAATGCCAGTCGCGAGCCCCTTGGAAAATGTAACATCCCCTGCACCCGTCACAGTCAAATCCACTGAGCCGAGCCTCAAATCACATCAACCAACAGTCATCTCTGTCAACTACACTTTAGGCATCACTGAGGAGGGTCAGGTGGTTCTGGGTAACGGCACAGACAGCCCACCTGTGGGACACCAGCAGGGGAGTGTAACTGGTCTTGGAGGCCTGTTCTCCAACAGCAGCTCGGTCCGGGCTGAAGAGGCGTCCTCTCAGGGGAACAGCTCAAATACCCCCTCCACAGACAGCGGGAACTTCCTCAACAGGCAGGTACCGGCCACAACCAGCGAGCCCGCAGCAGCTGGTAACAGTTTGGGCTCCACCGTCAACCCACAACTGTCCCAGACAACCATCTGCCTGAATATGATGGACATAGTGTGGATCGTGCTGGCGATCAGTGTGCCTGTTTCCTCCATTTGTAAGTAACAACGTCTGAAGTGGAAACGCAAGAAATCTCTCAATACATGTTGAATACACAAGTAGTTTAATTTAGCATGTTCGTCAAGTTACAAAATGACTTACCTAAACACAGCTAAATTAAATTACATGAAATTAATAAACTTAAGAACACTATAAACCATTGCTTTTCAGTCCTGGAGCAGAGACCCCACTGGGGGTCGAAAATCAGTAACAGGGGGTTTGAGATGCTCTTCAGAAATCAAAATAAAAAAAGTATAAGAGGATATTTATACAATAAATGTCACAAGAGACTGATAAAACATAATTTACAAATAGATAAAAACATTTTTTTAGTTATCGATCCTGTCATTGTATCCATGTTGAATTGACTTAGTATTAATACTTGGGTATTGAACTGATAGTCAGGGTCACAAGTGTCTTCCGCTGTTAGGTTGTGGGTCAAAAGCTGACAAGTTTGAGTGTTAGATGAGGGATGAGGTAAGTGTTTAGGGATTCTGCAGCGCCCCCCAAATGCACAGTTAATGTTTGTAAATAAATAATTTAAAAAAACAGATTTGTCCAATTTGGGTTAATGAAGATTTAAACATGAATGAGTTTGTGTGGAATCTTAATTGATAATATATGTTGATACGTGAACAGCAAAAGAAAGAACATCTGCAACATCTCCAGCCGTCATCAGCCCGATGATGGCCTGCTGACAAACTCTTTACCAGCAAGAGCACAGCTGAGAGCAGAGGACTATACAGCTAAGGAACCAATGCCTCACAGACCCATCAGAGCAACTTATATTGTTCATTCATATATGTTTGATGTCTTTTTAAATATAACAAAGTTCCCTGATACCAACATATCGCAAATACTTTAATGCCCAGTTTTTGACCTTTAAAACTGATTATTGCAGTGCCTGGTTGGATCTAGTAGTTAGATACTGATCGGATATTTGTCACAACAGAGAAAACTGGTAAGATGGTTTCCATGGTAATACATCACTGGGACTCTTAAGGCTAGTCTCATTAAGCACAGCTGCAATGACAAAGCTGACAGGCATAAAGAGAAGACCTCCGACAAACATCCATATTTCGGAAACTACAAGTTGTATCCGAGCAGTTCTTTGACCGTGAGCAGCAGAACGTGGTCT
Organism: Crenichthys baileyi; assembly: GCA_036173005.1. Classification (NCBI taxonomy): domain Eukaryota; kingdom Metazoa; phylum Chordata; class Actinopteri; order Cyprinodontiformes; family Goodeidae; genus Crenichthys; species Crenichthys baileyi. The sequence continues at coordinate 207,123 of JAHHUM010000943.1, forward strand.
TTCATAGCAAGTTTCAAAGCATTTCATTTAGCCGATATGCATGTTAAAAACACCCTTCAATTTGTTTCGTTTTCTTTTTGTCATTACTGAGTCTTAACAGGAGACGAGGTGTTAGTTCTCTGCTCTCTAATGAGATTTAACAGAAAACAAATAACTTGTGTTGCAATGACAGACACAGTAGCTCAAAGTAGACAAAAATGGCGATGTTTTGATGTACAATTTGTTTATGTAGTGTAAACGTTGTGAAGGTAAGGAGAGTTCTGGATTCGTCTGCTCTGATTGAGTGCATGTGATTTCACCCCTCTACAGAGCCGTCCTTAGCAACCATAGCAACCTGTTTCTGAAAAACAGATGAACATTTGAAAAAATTTTTACAGTAAACTTTTACATAAATTCACACATACCCTTTCAAGCTAAAACATGTTCACACAGCTTTACCGGGAGATTATTTGTGATCTTGTCTCCTTTTATTATTGAGTTTGACAGAATTTTCAGAGTTGACTTTCCTGGCCTACATTAGCATTAGAAAGTGATCTCTAAGATTTCTCAGAATGCGATTTGACTGCTGACGGAAACCCCCTAAGGGCTCCATCTTATTTTTGAAAGAGTTTTAACAGAAGGAAGATGTTTAACCTGAGGCAAAATACAGTTCTCTGCATTTTAATCAGTTCTTGGAGAAATAATGTTGTTGTTTTTTGACAATCCCTGTTTGGAGCTGACTTAAGACACAACACTTAAAGAAATTTCTTAACTAAGTTTTGGTATGTTTTTTGTTCTCCTTTCAGTTAATTTTTATTCTACAGTGGCTTGTTGCTGACTGCTGCTATCTGATCGTTTCCTGTACTAACCGTCGTTTTGCTTTCCTGCCGTAGCTGTGCTGTTGACAGTGTGCTGCATGAGGAGGAAGAAGAAGTCGACGAATCAGGAGAACAACCTCAGTTATTGGAACAACGCCATCACCATGGACTACTTCAGCAGACATGCTGTGGAGCTACCTAGAGAGATCCATACTCTGGAGAGCGAGGTACAAACTACTGACACACTACGACTCTTTCAATGCTTAGCAGCAACTACACGCTCTGAAGTGTCGGGACATTTTCTTGTTTCACCACGGGTCAGCAGAATGCTGTTAATGAGTATGGAAACAACAAGAGCATCCAGGTCCAATCTCCCCTGTCAGCAAGCCTCCAGGTGCCTGCTGAGGCGAACTTTACGCTTGAATTGAGTTTCTGCAGTTTACAGTTTTGTCTTTTTTTAGGAAGAAGAGAGAGAGAATTGGCCTACATGGTCTCTTTTTAATAAGAAACTAAAAATGTAATGGGTTAAATTTGAGTATTGTTGGTGTTGCATTACTAATTATTGAGAAATACTTTTATTTAACTTAAAAATCCTGTACAACAGCAGACAGAATCTCCTCTCTGTTTAAAACCCTTTCCATCACAAGATGTTCTCCTTGTTTTGAAACTAAAATCAGTCCGTAATTCTGATGGAAAGCTTTTTATTCTCATCATTATTTTAACTGTGCTTACCTCTGCACTGGTCAGCAAGAAAGGTTAGAAGAAACAGAATGTTTTTTCTTTCAGCTGTGGCTCCATACCTTTGTTTGTCACAGCGTTCCTTCTGCTTTTGGGATTAAAGTTAGTTCTAAAAAACTTTCAGTTTTGCAGCAGCTGTTTACTCCTCAGTAGAATGGTGTTTAATGGCATCAGGTAAAGCTCTTCAGGTAAACAACAGCTTTGCTAAGGTCAAAGTTCTCCACAAAGTTAATACTGCTTATGAACAAGCTCGGCTGAATGCGTTTGTGCTCAACACTGGACCCAGTTCTTTCAGTTTACATAAAGATTTGACCATGTTTTTTTATCACTTATGAATTTTTGATAAACAATTGTTTTATGTGTTAAATATGTGTAGCCAGTTTTGCTGTGGGGTTTTGCATCACTGAAATAGGCTTTTCACCACCTGACAGGCAAAAGGAGCGGTCCTAAGACTAAAGGGTGATTGGAGTACTTTAATGGTCTCATGAGTTATAATGTTTAATTCAATTCAGTTTTATTTATATAGCGCCAATTCACAACACATGTCATCTCAAGGCACTTCACAAAGGGTTTCGAATGGTGCAGGGTTGTTGGGGAGGTAAGATTAAACTACTGACTGTTAGTTTGGCCATTTTAGAATGGGCTATGTGTAGGGGTACTAATAAATAATAAACTGATAATGTTTTTCCATCTAGAGCCCACTGGTGGCCATTGTTATACAAAAAACCACAAGGATCGAGTGTACCCATCTCTGTCAGACTGATTATAACCATTGGAAAAGAGAAGGGGTCACACAGGTAGCAGAAATGGAGGGTGTGTTTGCACCTCGACCATAACTGAGCCGGTTTAGCCTAAACCTGACTCCCCCTTACTCCAACCAACAGGGAGGGAGGAGGACAGAGTTAAAATTATTGGAGAGTGTTGCTTCCTGTTGCATTGTGTGAATGGTGGGTAACTTTAAAATAGGCTAAGTCAATTCAATCGAGTCATATGTGATAGGTTAAATGGTACAGGTTAGAAAAAGGTTCATAGAATTTATAGACTCACATTTTATAGTTATTATTTTTGTTATAATTCCATTTGAAATGTTGCTAATGCACTACAGAAGGTTTAAATACTATGTACATTATATACAATTCATTAAGAATTAGAAGCCATCGCTAATATGGTATCAGAGTTATTCTATGTGTACCAATTACAGTTCAGTAAAAGTTTGATGATTCTCAGATCGATTGCTTTTGTTAGAACTGGGATTGCGCCTGCGCAAAGAAGTGTGGTAGGTCTTTTGAATAAAGCATAATGGAGTAAAGACGACGGCTGCGTCTCTGTCCTTAATTTTAGCTCAAAAGTTACCACTTACCTCTCCCAACTCATCGAGGCAGAGGCCGCAACACATACAGATTTCAAGTCAGGTACATACATTCCTATTAATCCTAACTATCGAACAGTGCAGTCAGATTCAGTTATTTATTCAAATTGGTTAAAAAGTTTTTCTATCTAAGGAAACCCAGCAGATTGCATCGGGTCAGTGACTTGCAGCATTCACTCCACCTGGATGAGCATGTAGAGATAGTGGACAGTCACTGGTGTTGATTTTGCAGCAATCCCTCATACTGAACATGCATGTAGCGACAGTGGAGAGGAAAAACTCCCTTTTAACAGGAAGAAACCTCCAGCAGAACCAGGCTCAGTGTGAGCGGCCATCTGCCACGACCGACTGGGAGTTTGAGAGAACAGAGCAGAGACACAAAAAGAACAAAGAAGCACTGATGCAGGAGTACTTTCTATGGGAAGGAAAGGTAAAATGTTAATGGATGTAGCTCCTTTAGTGGTTTCATCTAGGAAGAAAAAAACAGATAAACTCTGAGCCAGTTTTCAAGTTTGAGTCTGAAAGAAAGCATATACAGTTAGTCACAGTAAAATCTGAGTACCAATGTCTAGGAGAAAAATAGGGTTAAACACTGAAAGACAGGGCCAAGTGTTTCATCGGCAGAAGGTGAGCATTAAGTTGTTGCCAGCAGACGCTTGAACGATGCTGTCCCTCCAGGAAGGTGTCACAGGTAGACACAGAGTCAGGCCAGGTGTAGCTTCTAGGAAGAGAAAAGAGAGAGAACATAAAGTTAAAAGCTGAAATAACAGCAAATAATGCAAAATTGGAGAGTAGTATGAGAATGTCGCAGAGAGTGTGAAAGTGGTCATTATGTCCTCCAGCACTTCTAGAGACTCTAGGAACCACCAGTAAACCTGCAGTCTGAGAACAAAGTGCTCTGTTAGGAACATATGGAACAATCAGATTTCTGATGTATGATGGAGCTAGATCATTAAGTGCTTTATATGTGAGGAGGAGAATTTTAAATTCTATTCTGGATTTAACAGGGAGCCAATGAAGGGAAGCTAAAATAGGAGAAATATGATCTCTCTTTTTAATTTTCATCAGAACTCTTGCTGCAGCATTTTAAATCAGTTGAAGGCTTTTAACTGCATTTTGTGGACATCCTGATAATAAAGAATTACAATAGTCCAGCCTTGAAGTAACAAATGCATGGACTAGTTTCTCTGCGTCACTCCTGGATAGGATATGTATAATTTTGGCAATATTCTAGAGGTGAAAGAAGGAAATCCTAGAAACCTGTTTAATATGGGATTTAAATGACATGTCCTGGTCGAAGATAACACCAAGGTTTTTTACTTTATTACCGGAGGTCAATTTAATGCCATCCAGGTTAATTGATTGACTAAGCAGTTTCTTTGGTCCAAAGACGGCAACTTCTGTCTTGTCTGAATTTAGAAGCAGAAAATGTAAAGTCATCCAAGTTTTTATGTCCTTAAGACATGCTTGTAGTCTATCTAACTGGTTGGGCTCATCAGTAAAGCTGAGTATCATCAGCATAACAGTGAAAATTTAACCCATGCTGCCTGATAATTTTACCTATTGGAAGCATATATATCGTGAAGAGAATTGGCCCAAGTACTGAACCCTGTGGTACTCTACAATTAACCCTGGAGTTTAAAGATGATTTATCATTTACATTAACAAATTGAAATCTGTCAGACAGATAAGATTTAAACCAGCCTAGTGCTGTTCCCCTGATCCCTACAGCATATTCCAGCCTTTCTAAGAGAATATTGTGATCGACTGTATCAAATGCAGCACTGAGATCTAACAGAACCAGTACAGACACAAGTCTATTATCTGAGGCTAGAAGAATATCATTGGGGACTTTCACCAGTGCTGTTTCAGTACTATGATGATTTCTGAAACTGAAACTCTTCAAACAGGTCATTACTGTCTAAATGCTCACACACTTGATTAGCAGCTATTTTCTTAAGAATTTTAGATAAGAAAAGAAGATTGGACATAGGTCTGTAATTTAGTAAGTCATCTTTATCAAGAGAAGGTTGCTTAATTAACGGTTTAATAACAGCTACCTTAAAAGCCTGTGGTACATATCCATTTACTAAGGATAGATTAATCCTATCTAAAATGTGCAATGTATTTTATACTTATCTTGCAATAACAAAAAACCCAAATGAAAAAAAAGGGTACATTAGAAAACACAATTTTTTCATAATAAATACCATATAAAATGGCCGTATATGTGTTAATAAAACACATAGAACACAAGAGCCTGATCTTCAAAAGGTTTGCGTGTACAAAACCACACAGAAACCTGTTTGCGTCTGCAAATCTGATCTACAATGAGGTGCTAATCAGGTTGCGTGTGCAAAATCAGCGAAACAGCGGGCGCCAAGTTCTTGGCATGTTTGCCTTCTTGAATATGCAAAACATATGATAATGACCCAAACGTGCAAATTTATGGGAGGAGGGTATGCAAACGTAATCGCTTTCCACCCACAATGCAGTTCATCAAACTTGAAACGGATTGCGGTGCTGTTTTTGCGTGTAGATTTAGCAAGTTTGAAATGCAGGTGCTAACTGGGACGCAAAAATGTACGCTATTACTGTAGCCATAAGGAGGCTAGGATAGAATGAGACTTGACGGAAAGAGACAATCTGTACATGTGTCAACAGATGTTGGTTGTCAAAAATAACAATAATAAAAATAGACGAGAATAGATGATTATATGTAGGATTATCCAAGCTCTGATTTGGAGCCAATCACAAACAGAAGCCATGACATCTCTCCTGTGATAAAACACCTTGCAACACTTTTGTTCTTGCGTCTGGATCATTCCAGCAGGAGCACATTTATTATGTGCACATAAAGATCTTATATACTATATAATTAGATATTTTGTAAAATATTGAGAAATGTGCCTTTTTGGTTTCTTTACTCTGAATAATTTTAAAATTTGGCTTCTAAAAAATTCCTGAGCTTTCCAATGAGTTTAATCAATCAAACTCATGTTTAGAGTTAGTAAGTTATATACAGTTTGGTTTTTTTATTTAGCAGCATTAGGATTTGTCACCATGTTTGTTAGTGTTAACACTTTGACCAACTAAACATTTTACCAAACCAAACTTTTAGCATTATTAATATAATTGTTAGTTGAACAGTTTGCACATTTCTTGGTGATTTTGTGATACATTTGTTAAAAGAATTAATTTTATAAAGGAATTTAAAGACAGAAATTAAAAGTTTAATTTAAATCTCATTAGACTTTAAAAGGAAGATTTAAAAGAGATAAACCGTTTCATTACAAGTATGAGTTAAAAAGGGAAATCTCCCAATATTTTGCCCTTATATGAGGATGAAACCAAACAAATTGATAAATCTCTTAGGCTTTCCATTCTCACCTCAAGATTGGAGCTTTTTTGGTGCATTACAGCACCATCTACCGGAAAAGAAAAGGCATAACATCGGTTTGGATTTCAAATCTGCAGATTCACCTCTTCTGTCATTGTTTGCTCTGTTTGCTTCTGTTTATCATCTTTGCAGCTATGGCTTCATTCTGTGTCTCCTTTCTTGTGTTTCTCTGATATTGCTCTATTTGCATTGCCCCGCTGCCTGTGGGACTGTCAGGACAGAGAAGATGAGCTTGGATCATGTATGGCATGCCCTTGGTGACACCCAGGTGTTAATCCCCCCGGTTTTATGTGTCTTTGTAGAGCAGATTTCCTTTACTGTTGCTTCACTCAGAGGGCTGTCGGTAAATGAAAGGGCTCTGGGGGTTATTTTGGACTTCACTGATGAAATGGCCTCATTCCTGCTGGAAAACAAAAAACATTTTGGTTTTTTCCACACCTCCTTCCTCCAGCTACACTTCATTACCGCTGACTCACCACGATCAGACCCCCACCCATCCTCTGCATTCATCTCTGCTGCTAATGTTTTCTTCTGAGTCATCTCTCCCTTTTGTTTCTCAGCCTTTTCCCCATCCACTCTACTCTTTCTTAGTTTTTACAGATACAATTCTTCATCGTGCACTCTATGTTTCACTGTATCCCAATAGCTCATTTAGAAAACACTAGGTTATAGTTTAGCTCGAACGTGTAAATTTGCTGTTTTTTTGGCACCTATGCACATCCACTAATGGTTTTCTGTTTGTGTGTGAACTTTCAGGAGCACGACACCTGCCTGCCCCCTAATGGAGACTACAGCGGCAGCAGCGTGGTCCTGGTTAACCCTTTTTGCCAGGAGACCCTCTTCATCAACAAAGACAAAGCCTCTGCCATATAGCGACACTTCCTGCTCCCCTAGCCTCCCCCTGCTACGGCCGTCTATTTTATATACGGGGTAAAATATTCAGAGACTTTTAACAACACAAAGAGCAACCTGAACGAAGAGCAACACTAAAACAGACACTATTTATGACGAGGATGCACCTGCATATTTTTCTGATGTACATTTTCTACAAAAAGGCTTAATTGTGATAAAGGTTTTTATTGTCTTTATATATTACAGAGTATATGTGGGTTTTGTCGCATTACAGTGGCTTAATAGTAATTGCACTGTGGATGTTTGCCACATGAAGTTTTTCCTTTTAAAATCAATCCCAAAATACAAAAGCCTGCTGAACTTGAACATAGCACCTACTTATTTAAGAGGGGAAAAAGAGATGAGTCCTCGTTTGAAAACATCAGGGCCTGTGTTGATCAACTTTAGAGGAAATATACAGCTCCAATCAGAAGTTTACATTACCCATCATCAGCATAAATGTCATATTAGCAGATTTTGTATCATCCATGTATCCATCCATTCATTAGCTTCCACTTATCTGAGATCAGGTTGTGTAGGGAAGCCCAGACATTCCTTTGATCAATCACACTCTCCAGCTACTAATGGGGGATCCTAAATCAGCAGTGAAGTTCAGGATGCTATAGTCTCCCTTTTTCTTTACTTGAACATATAGTTTGTCTCAACAAATGTTTCTATGTACAGGAGTTAGCTGATGAGCTGGGGAAATCCTGGCATGTTTTGATACAACTTGTTGATAATTCCACTCTAAACATACTTAATTTGTGTTCCAGTGAATCAAATGGAGACAAAACTTGCAGAAATATGTTGTCTTCTTTCTCACATGACCCTGACTTACAAGAAGCCAAAACAGCATCTCCTTCTCTGTGAATGTTGTTGTAAAGGTTTGATTGTAATGCATAATTTTAAGTCTGCGTATGAAAAAAATTATTTCAATACACTTCTAATCATGAAAATAGGACATCAAGAATGGCAATGCTAAATATGGCAGCACATCTCCTTGAAAGTGACATAAAATCACAGAAGTATCAGGAGTAAGGTTTAGCCAGTAAAGTTAATTAATGCCTTTATTCGGACCCCTATCCAGTCTGATTGGACACATACAGCTACTGTCTTCAATAGTCATGTCTTCATTTTGCTCATGTGTCGCAGTTTGCTGAACTGCTAGGCTAATATTAGTATGTTTACTCTGTTTTGAGCCCATCTGAAAAATTCGCCCCTTTTAGGGGAATTTAATTTTTGGCCCCCAGCTAATTTTGACAGGACTACCTTTGAAAAAGGTTTTTTTCCCAAAAAATTCCTTTTTTTGAAATTTTTAAAACAGGCCATTTTTCATTTCCCCTTTTTTTTAAAATGAACGCCATTGGAAAAGGGGGAAAAGGCACCAATTTTTGGGAAAAAAACCCATATTCATTACATAAATTCATTTTTTTGGGGGCAAGGCCCTTTTTTTTAAAAATTTTTTTCAAAGAAAACTTTTGGGTGTGATTTTTAAAAAAATTTTTGGGTCAAAATACCCCAAAAACAGAAAACAAAAAGTTCCCTTTGGGGGGGTTTTTCCCTTTTTTTCAGGGGCTTTTAAAAATACTGATTAAAAAAACACCTTAAAACCAAACTCAGATCCCATAGGGGGGGATTAAATTTTGGGGATCCTTTTCCCAAAAAAATTTTTGTCAAAAATGCCCGATATATTTTAAAATAGGAAATTCCCAAACCCATATTTAAAGGGAAATAAATGGGGGGTTTTTTAGGGGGGCCCAAAAAAATTTTAAAAAATACAATTGAATTTTAAAAAAATTTTTTAGCCCTATTATTTTATCTTTTTTAAAAGGGTTGAGTTTTTTAAAAAAGAAAAAAAAAACCCCCCAAAAAAAGGAGCCCCGTAAAAATTAAATATATAATATAAGTCATTAACTATGATGAATTCAAAATTTTTTAAACCTCCATCTTTACAAATTTGCAATAAAATTTCTTTCCCAAAAATTTTTAAGTTTTTTTTACTCATAAAAAAGGGGGGAAAACCGGTTTTTAAAATTTTTCTCTTTTTGGAATTTAGTAGAAGCAGGAAATGAAACTAATTTTTTAAATCTTATGATCAAAGTTTCTTATGACCAGTATAAGTGAACCCAATAAGACAGTTTGATAAACACAGGCCCAGGGCTATTTCTCCACTTTTATTAGACCAGGGGTATTTTGAGGTTGGGGAATTTTTAAAAGAAATTTGAATGATCTAGGGGAAAGACTTTTTCCTTTGGGTGCGTCACCGCCTACCTTCCCCTTGAGGGGGGGACAAAGTAGATGTCTTAAATTTTCCCCTGGGAAACCCCTTTTATACCGTTTTGGGGGAAGTGGTGGCGTGATAAGTGAGAGAAAAGCCCCAGCTAATGTAAAATGGGAAAAGTTTTTACCAAAAAGTCCCGGTTTTCTTAAGGTTGAATCTCAGTTTTGGGCCCGTTTGTCTTAGGGCTGCCCCCTGAATACGTGTTGGGCAATTGTTAAAGGGTTTTGGAGGGAAAACTTTTTTCAACACGTAGGAAACAAATAATCTCCCTTTCCCTTTTTGTTTCAGGCCCCCATTAATTTGAAAAGTGTCCCAAAAGATTTTGGGAATTTTGGTTCCCCCCCCCTTTCGAAATTTTTACATAAAAAAAACCCCAATGGGGGGGGCGAACAATGTGTGGGTGAATTTTTCCTGGGGAAACATGCAGAACTGGGGTTTTAATTTTTAATAGTTTTTTTGATTCCCCGGGGTGTCATCTTTTCTTTTAAATTTTTTTTTGCTGGCCCCGGTTTTTAAAACAAAAAAATTTAATGCCCGGCTGCTGGCTTTTGGTTTTTAAAGGGTTTTTTTTTTTCCTCGTTGCAAGGCGTTCTGAAATCCCCCGGGGGCGCCGAAAGGTTGGGGCTTTTAAAGACACGGCTACACAAAGAAGATATCTCCCGCATTTGGGTGCTCCACAGGTTTGGGGTTTTTTTGTTTTTGCACGGTTTAAAACGTCCCAAATTTTTTTTTAAAAAAAAAAAAACGGTTCAGTGGGTTTGGTTCCCAGCAGTTTTTTAAAACATGTTATTTTTTTTTTAACCGTAAAATTTTAAAACTGTAAATTTTTAAAGCTGAGAATAAAACAGAAGAAAAACACTTGAATGACTGCCTCATTTATTACCTTTAGAATACATTTAATTTACAGATAGGATTGTTTGCAAAAGCATTTATACTCCATGAACTTTCTCACATTTTGTCACATTACAACCAATTGCAACCAATAGACTCTAAGAGTCACCTAATAAGTAAATATAATCTATATTAATTTCAGTATAAATACAGCTGAGCATTGTGCAGGACAGCATTACTCAGAGAAGCAGCATAAGAGGCACATGGTAACTCTGGAGGAGCTGCAGATACATAGCTCAGGTAGGATAATCTGTTGACATGTGGAAGAAGATGCTCTGATCAGATGAGACCAAAATTGAAGATCATGGCCTACATGTAAAGTATAACTAATTAATACTGCACATCAGCCTGATGAGAACTCCATTGTGAAGCATGGTAGTGGCAGAATTGATGGGAAGATGGAGGCTGCAAAAGACTTGAGACTGGGACGGAGGTTCACCTTCCAGCAGGACTTCGACCCTCCAGGCGCATATTCATGTGTTATAATGACCCAGTCAAACTCCACACCAATTGAGAATCTTTGGCAAGTGTATTTTTATAGATGCTTTTCATTCAATCTGAGTGAGCTTGAGTTATTTTACGAACATGAATGAGCATAAATGTCTTTCTCCAGAGACATTGTTGACATGCCCCAAAAAGGATTGCAGGGGTAATTACAGTTAAAGGTGGTTCTATTTGACTGTAGGTGGTTAATAATAAATGCACACCCCACTAAACTTCATCTTCCTTCCACTTCACAGAAATGCTCATCATTGTGTTGTTTCATAAATTAATATCCCAAAAATGATAAAATGTTGTGGTTGTAACATTACAAAATGTTTTTGGAAGGCAGGTGATTTGCTTTAGGGAAAGCATTAAGACTGTCCATTAATGTTAGACATATTTGTAAATTGTGCCATCACTGCCGGTCCAAAAACGTCACACGCTCACTAAATTTAATTATGGCATGCATTCACTGTGGCATCACCTTGATGAGCTTCTGCAATGTCACATTTATTTTCTTCCAGAGTTGCATTAATCTTTTGCCAAGAACTTGTACACATCAAGGGAGAGTTGGACCACTGCTCAAATTCTTCTCCAGCACATCCCAAAGGATCTCAACACGGTTAAGGTCTGGACTAGGTGTTGGCCAACCCATGTGTGAAAATAAAGTCTCATGCTCCTCGAACCACTTTTGCACAATTGTGGCCTGATGAATCCCAGCATTGTCATCTGGGAATATAGTCATTCACTGATGGAATAACCTGGCTATTCAGTATAACCAGGTAGTCAGTGGCTAAATCCAGGTGGTGACTTTGTGGGACACGGATTGTATATAGCAATGCAGTGTCAATAGTCATGCCTACTTCAGCACATTCATTGCTCGAGTGAGCTGGCATTTTCTCTATGTGGACCACTGCTGTGTCTGTGTGACCAACCCATGTCTCCTGTAATCACGTCAGGTAAAGCTTCATACGTATGTTACATTCAGATTTGTGGGTCTACCTACTGCCTTAAATCAGAAATTAACTTGTCCTTTTAGACCTTCATTATTCCTAATACACTGATCAATAAGCATTTAGCTTCATTTGTACAAACATATTTTGGAGATATTAGAAATGGATAGTGTTAAAAACTAAATATTTGAACAGGCTGTATAAAAAGACATACCCTTTTTCTCTTACTGTCCGGCATCAAACTAAACTTTTCCTGTTTTAGGTCAGTTAAGATTACCAACTCTAATTCTATTTGCTAAGCGCCAGAAAATAAGAGAGATTACCTTATTATAGGGATGCAAATTTGGAGCGATATCTATATTGGATAAAAACATTGTTTTTATGGCTGATAACAAACAAATATATATAATAATAATCTTTTCAACGCCATGAAAGAATGACAACACCACTGACATTGCTTCTCTGCTTTGGTCAAACACCCCACAATCCTGTGCTGCATCACTATCCCTGTCCCATGTCCAAAGAAATACCACATGCAAAAGCAACACAAATAGCAATATTACAGTTTGCAAAAGCACCCAGGGACAAAGAATGTAATTTTTGGAGACACGTCATGCAGTCTGATTGAACTAAAATTAAAGTGTTTGGCCAAAATGCCCATTGTTACATTTTAAGGAAAAGGGGGAAGCTTGCAAGCCTAATAACACCAACAAGATTGTAAGGTAGAGGGGTGGCAGCAGCATGTTGTGTGGATACTTTGCTGCAGGAGGGACTGGTGCTCTTTACAATATATATGGCATCATGAGCAAACAACCTTAAATGAAAACGGTGAAGCCATGTCTCTAGACATCAGTCAGAAGGTTAAAGCTTTAGCATAAACCAGTCTTTCAAATGAACAATGACCCAACGCACACAGCAAAATTAGTTACAAAGCAGCTTAAGGAGAACAAAGCCAATGTTTTTGAAGAAGCCATTGCAAAGACCTGATCTCAGTCCCATAGAGAGTTTAAAGCAGAGCTGAAAAGGTGTGTGTGAGCAAGACAGCCTACCTACTTGTACAAACCTGACTCATTTGCTCAAGTCCTGCAAGAAGGAATGGGCAAAAATTCCAGCAAAGTACTACTTAGAAGGCAATTATTTATGCACAGATGAAAGGAAAAAAGAAATAGATAGATAGATAGATAGATAGATAGATAGATAGATAGATAGATAGATAGATAGATAGATAGATAGATAGATAGATAGATAGATAGATAGATAGATAGATAGATAGATTCTTTCTTTCTGACATTAATTATTTACTAGTTTATTTTTAAATATGCAGCAAAATGCGTATTATTTATTTTTATGAATTTCTCTCGGATTTTTTTATATGAGGCAACGCAAGTTTATTTATTTATTTATAACCTTGCCTCTAACGTACATTAGATACATCCGGGTCATAGAGGAAGTGTTTCCGGGAGACGGTACAGGTTTGTCAGATATCCCGTGCATGGCATGGTTGCCAGGATAGTCGGCGATTGGGACGGGAAATCGTGTTATACATTAGCCTATCAGCTTCCTACAAAAGTTAAACAGTAAAAATCGGAACCGACTCGATCTCCTCCAGTCGTCTCGGCAGCTGTCCTCACTCTGCGGGAGCGGCTTTTCTCATTTGTCATTGCTCGGGTTAGCTAACTAACGTTCACGTCGCTCTTGTGCGAAAATGGCGGATGTACAGTCGGAGAAGAGTCTGGATGATTTCTTTGCCAAGCGGGATAAAAAGAAGAAGAAAGAGAAAGGCAAGGGGAAAGAGCCCCCACCCGGGCCCACGTCGGCCGCGGTGAAAAAGACGAAGAAAGAGAAGGAGAAATCTGCGAAAAACGAAAACCCGGACGCTCAAGTGGAAAAGGTAACCGACGCTGCGGCTACTGTTCGGGGGGAACTTTTTGTCTCACACCGGTGTCGTGTTAGATTTGGTCTTCAGAACGGAATCGGTGCGTCCGGAAGCGTTGATATGCGAGCTTTTAGTCTGTGCTCTATTATAATTGAATGTCACACATGTACATTTTCTGTACATGATTAAAATAAATCTCTTTTAATTCCCGACATATGCTTGCTAATGTCGCACATTCTGACAGGGTACCAAAACAGGCATGACACCCATCTTGTGTTCTTATTCAGGCCCTTTTCCTACAAAAATCCGTACCTCTTGTACGTGTTGATTCAATAATTCATCATAATCATCATAATAAATTAGAATATCATTGGAAAGTTATTTTTTAATTAATTCAATTCTAGAAGTACAACCAATATATTTATAGTATAGATTAATTCCACCTGACTTACAGCAAATGAAAACTCCAAATTTAGTTAATCAGAAAATTAGGATATTACAAAAGACCAAATAATAAGAGATTTTAACAGGTTATGTTGAGTCCTACACATGTTTCCAAAAAGTTATTGCTTAAGAAGCTGGCTGTTCTTAGGGTGCGGCATTCAAGAATATTGATGGAAAGTTGAGTGGAAGGAAAATGTAGCACATGCCACAATAACGGCAGCCTCGAGAGGATTGTAAAGCAAAGTTCATTCAAGAGTTTGGGGGAAGATTCACAGGGCACTGACTGTCAACACACTCAGACAAGGTTAGGACATGGCCTGCAACTGTTGCAGTTGTTATGAAGCCACTCCTGAACTAGAGCAAAAGGACTGAACTGTTCATCAGTGGTCCATTGTCCTTCCCCTTTTTGTGTGAAAGTCAATTTTGTATTTCATCTTGAAATCAATGACCTAGAACTTGGTGGGAGAGTGGAGAGGCACATAGTCTAAAGTCCAGTGGGACGTTTCCACAGTCAGTGATAATTTTGGGGATCCAGGTCATCTGCTCATGTTGGTCCACTTTGTTTGATCAAGTCCAAAGTCAGCTCAGCTGTCTATCAGAAAACTTTAGAGCACTTCATGCTTCCCTCTGCTGACAAGCATGATGGAGATGCTGATTTGTACTGTACCTGATTTAATAACAGTGGCATCACTGTGCTTTATTGGCCAGCAAACTGAGCCGACCTAAACCCAACAGAGAATCTCTTGAGTTTTTAGACAGTTGAGACACCAGACCTAACGATGCAGACATGCTGAAGGCCTCAGCTGTGCCACAGGCTGATCAATGCTTTTGATCAATGCTTTTGATCAATGCTTTTGATCAATGCTGATTGGCATGGAGGTACCATGCCAATCAGCATTGATCCAGTAAGTCATGCAAACGGAGCTTTAACCAAGTATTGAGTGCGCATACTGGTACAGTATGTGGACATACTTTTCAGTAGGCCGACTTGTCTTTGTTAGAAATCCTTTTATTGAGCGGTGTTGTGTAATGTTCTGGGAAACATAATTCTGGCTTTCTTTCATCAGAATGACCAGAAATGCTTAGAGAATATCACCGTCTAAAATAATCTATGTAAGAGTTAATCCTGACATGAATTACTGAAATAAATGAAGTATTCAGCAACATTTTATGAGATGAATCTGTATGTTAAAGAGCTTAAAGATTTCAGATTTGAACAGATCCTTTAAACAAAATGTAGCTATTAAGGACACCGGAGAAAAATGTGCTGCATGTTGCTTGATAGAGAAGGTAGATTTGGATCCGACAGATAACAAATTACAAGATTATTGCCATTTATGGGATGTTATTTTTACTCAAACTGTGTGCTTTCTGTTGCTGTGTTTACGGAGTGGAGTTTGTAGTTTTGATGCATTTAATGAATGGGAAGAGATCTGATCTGTTGATCATCGATTGGAGGAAAACTGACCAATTCTTATCTCTTCCTGATTGATTGGTGCATATGTAGGCCTGGTCATTGTTTTATGTGCACCGAATCTGAAAACGGATTTCGAACAAGTTATTACTGAGCTGTTACTGTCATTTTATATTGAGTGGTGTTTTACTGCCCAGGAGGACGAGGAATGGAAAGAGTTTGAGCAGAAGGAAGTGGACTACAGTGGGCTTCGACTCCAGGCCTTACAGATTAGGTGAGAACAAAATGAGTTGTTTTCAGCTGCTGTTAGTTCGGGCTTTTATTAATGCTGTTTCTAAACCTTGATTCCTTGAGTAAACGTAGATGACTTGGTGAAGCACTTGGTCAATTTGCTCCTCTGCTGATTCATATCCTGCTTTTTTCTTTCTTTACTTGCTTGTCTTCTCATCCCTTCCCACCTCCCATTTTGTACCTGTAAGACAAACAATGTTGTACTTAAACCCTGTGCTGTATATTTAGTTTTATCTTTGTAGATACATATTTAAGGAATTCTGAATATAAAGACATAGAAATGCTCAGTTGTATATTTCTAAAGACTTTGCCTTATATTGAATCTTCATGTTGATCCTGATCTCATGTGAGGCCAGGCAACACCTCTGAAATGACCTTGGATAACGTTCTGCTAGAACATATTTATTGGACTCTTAAACTCACATTTTTCTTTAGTAGAATATGAGGATAAAATAGAAAATTAGTTGACTATTGTCGGCTGTTCGAGGGGACACTAAACCTCCTAGTGGGAACATAGTGAGACATGGTGGGTTTGAAATATCACGTGTAACAGGTGTATCCTTCTCATACGCAATAAAAGCTTATTTCTAACAGACCTTTAGCCTGCTTGCTTCACCGTTGTGATGGCTCTTCAGGTCTGATGTCTACACCAAGGCTTTTATCGGATCCGTGTTAATCTGGAGCACAGCAGACAACTGTAGTCTCCTAAAAGATCTGACTATCTGAATCTTGAGAACATGCATGTTCCCCACACAGGCTGCACAGCACAACAGGAACGCAGCCTCCAAGCTGAAGACCTGGTGACGTTGGTCTGAATAAGAGGCATCTATTTTATAGCTTTGTCAGCCAATACTCAGCAGGAGAGACTTTATGTAGCCCCGTGTTTAATAATCTGCGTTAAACATCTGCTGAACTCATGGTTGTTCGCAGCGATGAAAAAGACGAAGAGGAGTATGAGAAGGAGGAGGTGGGAGAGGATGGAGAGATCATTCTGGTCAGCGGAGACAAAGTATCTGGTCCCTGGAACAAGTCTGGTGCTGCTCCACCTCCTGCTGCTTCACCTGTGGGTGAGTAAACTGGTGTCTGTGTTTAAACAGCTGAGTAAAGCAATAAAACGGCATTGACTGTGTTTGGGGTAAATGTGAACTAGATTTAGCTTATCTAAGAGTTTATGACTTTCTGGATAAATCATATTAAAAAAATAATTGTTTTCTTTTTCATATGTTCTTATACTGTTGTTACAGAGGAAGAGGAGGTGCCTGAAGCGAAGCCTGCAGGAGTCTATCGCCCCCCAGGAGCTCGACTTACCCCCAGCAAACGAGTCCAGAGCCAGGGTCCTCCTGAGATCTTCAGCGACACACAGTTCCCCTCCCTACTGTCCACTGCCAAACACGTTGAGAGTCGCAAGTACGCTGAAATAAAGACAGGAGGCTCAGATTGACATGTTCGTTTCATTTTCACTGATTTACTCCATGTCTGTGTTTCAGAGACAGAGAAATGGAGAAGACCTTTGAGGTTGTGAAACACAAGAACCGCGGCAGAGAAGAAACCGGCAGCGCTTCCGTGCAGCACTTGCAGCTCGACAACCAGTACGCCATCCTGGGGGACAAGTAGACCTGCTTCCCTCCGTCCCCTGCCCCCCCTCCCCTCCCAGCACGGTCCCCCTCAAAGGACGCTGAACTCCAGCTGTGCTGGCTGCAGTCCTAAAACAGCTCCTTTTTGCCACCACCCTTACAGCACTCACTCCCACAGTCATACACAACACCCCTGCAGGTACACTCCCTTCAGATAATTCACTCAACACGGTTTGGTTGGCAAAACTAAAGGATTGCATCAGAAGGGGCTGATGAAAAAGGGGAATAACTGAAGTGAACGAGCAGAATTAAATCCAAATGTACGACGCTGCAGCAACAACAAACAGAGATGTAGTTGCCCTTTGTGGATTGTTATCAAAGCAGCAGTTGTGTGGCAGAACTTCTCTCTGGACTTCAACTTGCTTTGACAAAGCCACAGAGGATCAAAGATGACTTTAGGCACGATGATCTTACAAACTTCTGTGAAAGTATCTATTTTTTTGCAAGATCTTTACGACCCAATCGCACGTGGTTATATTGAAGTGTGTTTCTGTGTTGCGGTTGGCTGCTTTGGGAGGCGGGAGGGATGCTACCTCAGCGACACAGCTGGTGGTGACTACGTGGACTGAGCTTTTCTGTTTTGCTGCGGTGGTAAACAGAGGCAGGGGCTAACAACAACCTCCGCCCGCTTCTTCCACATACAAGCTGGCCTAAAGGCTCTTTGATTTAGAAACTTGAAGCTTTGTTTTTCAACTCATTCATTGACAATGACACTGCAAAGATCTATAAACACGAAGAGATAAGTTGCATTTCTCATTTAGAGTTTCTATATAAAGTGGCCTTATGGATGGTAGAAAGAAACTGTCGTCTGATGGGCCGGTTTCTGCCTCTGGATCGAACCACTTTTATCAAACTAAAAGGGGAAAATCAAGCAGGAATGTAGTGCTGTTGTAGTCTGCCTGATGATAACAACTACTAACTCTTTCATATCCAGTGTTTGAACTTATTGCTCCTTAATTGTTTTTCTTGCAACATCTGAAAAAGAAGAATTAAAGCTTGTTTCTAATCCTGCATCGTCCAGCTTTGATCACATGCTTTACTTTGGTCACAGTATAACTTTACAGGCGGCGTTGTTCTTGTTCTTGTTGCTGTTGTTGTTGTTGTGCTTACTTTTCCAAATTGACTTCACTAAGGCTTTTCATAAGACGTCATCCAGGGCTCAGTCCTTTTTAAAATCATGTAGTTTGTGAATAAACTAACATCCTGTTTGGATCTTGCCCTTAAACTGAGTAGTATTCTTTCACAAAGCAGCGGTTAAAATCCAGAGTGTGAGAACTAAATCCACAATCATTCTTCGGAAGATTATTAGTATTTGGAATTTGTGTACTTTGTCCTTTCCAGTGAAAGTGAATCACTTTGGATGGAGCTAGATCACATCCATGACAGGATGAAGCTGATTTTTACTTTAATTTTGTTCTTTAGTCTGTTTACAGAAACGTTTATTGTTCATCTGTGAACCCCGAGGCTTGTATGAATCCTTCTGTTCCTCACAAAAAACATACTTGACTCCTATGTGATCTCATCTTATCAGAATAGGTGTTCCTGTGTTTCCTTCCTGTGTTTGCGCAGATGGTAAATGAATAAAGGTTCCAGCTCTTATGAGAAAGAAGAAGAAAATAAAATCACATGATCTTATACCAAGCATATTAACAAGTTAAAAAAAATAAAGTTTTCTCTAAAAGCTGACTTTTATAATTTGTTTAAATACATTTTTCAGTCATTTGATGTGCCTGTGTGCTTGGTTTGTAATCATTACTGCATCCAGCGAGGAATACTGCATTTTTCAAGTTAATTCCTGTAGTCGAAAACCCTGATCACACTACAAGAAAACTCATCAGGCATAACATTATGACCTGAATACACACCCTGGCTTGGGAAACAACATGTTCACTTGCAGTGAGGGGGAAATAATCATTGATATGCACGGTGCCAGCCAGTGGTCATATTGTTTTGCTTGATCAGTATATACAATCAGTGTTGTCAGTGGATCCTTAACAAGAACAGTTCAGTCAGGTTAAAATGAATCAGTTCATGTTCATAGTTCATCACTTACACATAATGAACTGAGAGCTCCAACATGAACTAGTTCCTTTTTGTTTATCAGCTTTTGTATTAAAGTAAAAAAAAAAATGTACAAAAATGATAAGAATAATGGTCATGATGTGATTCAGGAATTTGCATATCGTTTATGCCATTCCCTGGAATCCGTCTTATTCTCCTGTTTGCTCACATGAACTGTGAGTTACAGCGGTCTCATTCACACATTTTAATGCTTTCATTATCATAAAACAAGATGAAACAATCTGAAACTGCAGTCACTTTTAACCCTGTTAACGACGGCACAGACTCCATTTCTTGTTTGGCCCTTTACTGTACAGTCAAAAACACAGTAATACTGAATAACTTCTGGATACTGGAAGTTGAAGTCTTGAATAAAAGGAGCGAAAGCGATCAGTCATTTCACGTCAAATAAAATGCTACAGATGAAAATAAATCCAGCTGACCTATCTATAATTTTGGTCACCATGAGGTTAAACAGCATAAAGGGCCTCTTTAATGAAATCCCGAACATGTTTAGGCACATTGACAAGAATAGCAGAAGGCAGCTTCAGCTTCTCTGTCTGCTGGATCTATGGCCTGCTGATAAAAGCTTGGTGCAAAAAAAGCTGAATCTGTCAGTTTTGAGGGTTGGAGCTCGAGCCTTCAGTTAATATTCTCGCATATAAAGCGAAGCTGAATGTATCATTGTTATATTTAAAATAAAGGGAGATGCACAGGCCTACATTACCAATAAAAGATGACAAAAATTGCCCACTTTTGTTCAAACAGCTGAACATCTATGCTGCCCGTACATATGCACGCTCAGCAGTCACTCAGTGCGCGCCCTGAAGGAAAATGCTGCAGCTCTGCCTGTGTGAAATATCCAAAGTTTGCGTCTGAAAAAAATCTGTATAAATCTTTTGCTCATCCCCGAATAGAGCGCCGTTAAATGACGTCAGGCAGAGACCCAAAACCCAATGAGGCCCTTAGCAGAGTTTCATCCGGGGGTCCGCTTCCAGCTAAATAGCCTCATAGGGGTCTGATTATGATGGGATGCTGCCTTAAGCAGCTGCTTAGTTCTATTATGACTTGAGCTGGCTCTGACATCAGGGTGAGCTGCATTCACTCTCAAGTTCGTCACGTAACAAACTGCATCGTTCAGTTCAAAGTTGTCAAAAATGTGAGCTCCACTCATGAACGTGTTGCTTTTTTTTTAACTGAATATAATTTGAAAATTTTTTTTTTACTTAACTAAAATAATATATATTTTTTATATTCTTCTAAATAAGGTAAAAACTTATTTAGAACTGTCTTGAAGTCCTTTGTGTCGCCTTCATTTTAAAGTTATAAAATTCCAACAACCCGACAACCATATCTGCATCCTTTTATAAGGATACAAATCATTTTATGAACAAGTAAACTTAATTATTGACAGCGTCTGTGTTTTCTTCTGAGATTTAGGTTTCCCACTGAGCACCTGTGGGAAAAAATGTGGAGATTTTAACCATTCTCAAAAGCAGACATTTCCAAATCAGTGGTATGGTGATTCTTTTTAAAAATCAGTATTAAGTCCTTAGACTTCTCATTGGACCATTTGTTGCTGCTTTGGGTTAGAATCTGTAGGCACCGTTTGAATGATGAAGGTGATGTAGCTTTCTGAGCTTTGCGTTTATTCTCCCAGAAATCTTATCAGCTCAGTGATGCTCTAATGCAGAAGACTTTTCATTATATTATTTACTGTAAAGTTGCAGAGAGAGTAACACAGTGAACATGTTTATAACTACCTGCTGATGTAAGATTCATGAAGACTGGATCAGTTTATCATTTTGTGGTTTTTATTTAGTGATTTTTGCTTAAAGTTGTCTGTTTTTACAAGACCTGTGAACGTACTTGCTCATATACCTGTAAGCCACAAGGTGGTGCTGTTGTTCACCGAGGAAAAAGACATGTCAGTCGATTGTTGGTCAATTCTTCAGTGCAGGAATGAAAAGCAGCTTTATGTTTTCATCTAAACATAAAAGGTGACAGTTTCTGTATATATAGCTGGTTAAATGTTCAGAACTTCACCATCTGAAAGTTAAAGTTCTGAACTTGATTTAAAACTATGCTACAAGTTTTTGATTTTGTAAGCAACGTGGAATCAACAAACTTGCTTTACTTTTTATGATAAATCAACAGATTATTTATGAAATCATATAATAAACATGAAGTATGGTTATTTACATGATATGTGCAACAGTGAACAGTGTTAAATCCATTATCTGTAAAAACAATTAAAGAAAATCATGTGTTTTACTCTGTAAAAATTATTGTATTTGCAGTGCAACAATATAAAAAATATATAGCTTATTATCATGTTTATAAAATTATGAGAAAAACTATCCAGCACAGAACCGTTTGTCTCATAACCATCTCTCACCTTTGATTATACTTCTGTTGGCTGGATATCGATTTAGACTTTGGATTTAAAATACAGCAGCTACTAAACTGATAACCTGCCTCAGAATGATTGTGGGGAGTTAGAAACAGGAATATCTTTATTTATTTTCTTCCTATATTCTGATCCTTTAAGTTGCTTTAAGCTAAAGGGTTTTTTTCCTGTAATTTAATGATGCCACCTGACATGCTGGAAATGCATCTTATATCATTTAGACACTCAGCCTCAGGAAGATGTGAGAGATGCAAATAAATCAACCGAATGCAACATTAAATTCAGAATATGTACAGTATAAAGTTCAATAAACAGTCAAATACGTTTAACAAGTTCTATTTGGTTCACTTAAAGTCTACTTAAATTTACTTATCCAGTTATGGTCTGATAGGTAATGTTATAGTTATTTCTGTTTCATATCATGTTTTGTCAGAGATTTTGCTCTCAGTTCTATGTAATCTAGTTTTGAGTGTCTTGCTTTCTATCCTGTGTCCTTGATGTCAGATAATAACTTCTCTGGTTATCAGCCAGGCTGCTTGTTCTGCTTCCTGGTACATTGAAACTTAAACTGACATGTACAGAAACAGAAAGATACTAGGCTGAAATCTAGAAAAACAGCCTGTTTAGGGCTTTTGTATTTGTTCCTAATGTCCTTTAGGTCCTTTATAGTAAAGCTTGCAGCAAATTCTGGGCTCAATTATTAGGCAAGTTGTATTTTTGAGAGTTAATTTTTTTTAATGAACGACTGCGGTGCAGCCACAGCCTCTCAGACATCCCTCACCAGAAATCTCCGGTTCCTACAGGTTTTTAATAGGGTTAAAGTCAGGTAAGGAAGGGGTTTATGTAATTATGATTTCATTCACTCTGATACCTGTTGTAGGGCTTTGTCCTGCATAAAAATCATGGTCTTGTTAAAAGATGCAGATATTTTCCAGAACAACTGCTTGAGGAGTGTCTTTTAAAAAGTGGCAGTAGGTTTGAGAGTTAATTTTGAGACCTTCTTCAACCCAAAAGGTCCAACTAGTTCTGCTTTAACAACACCTGCCCAGACCGGTACCCCACCTACACCATACTTTATACAATCTTTGCATTTTCGGTCAGTTAGATCCCCTTTTTTTGCCAATTTTGCCTCAGGAATAGAAGCTGCACATCTTGACGCAAGGTGTTGATCTCATATACCCACGCCCTCCCTCTTTACACAAACACACCTGATATGCTTAGATCCAAAAACCAAGTTTAAACAGCTTGGAATAGGAAGATATGCATAAAAATGATGAGATGATCAAAATTATTAATGTGATTATATGCCAAGCTACCGAAGACTCCAAAGCAGAAGAAAGCCACAGTTTCCTGCAGCTGCATTCTAGGATATGGAGGATGAGTTATTTAGTCTTGAATGAGTCTTATTGAGACCTTCAGGTATTTATCTTATACCTTCTGACTCACATGTTGAATGGGTTAGTGATCTAACAACATGTCCTGCATCTGCTAAAGGTGGGTTTTTGCAGTGACTAAAAAAGGACTGTAGGAGTAGATAAGGTGATGCTTCGAGTCCATGTCTCTGGACCTAGAAAGAATCTGCTGCCACGCTGCCTCCTGGGCGAGTAAACTGATTTCAACTCTGTTTTTCAAAGCACAGGGTTAATTCAGCGGTTAAAGTGCCTGGAAAAACAAAATTCTATTAGTTGTTTGTGAGGTTTTTGGTACCAGTTCATTGAGCCTTTAGCTAATAATTCTTATTGTAGGGGTATGCATGTCCAAGGGGAATATGCAGTAAATTCTGGACCGAACCAACAAATAGTTAAAAGGATCCTTGTGCCATGAAATTAAAGCAGCTACAGAAATATTTTTTCCTCCTGGAGAGTATAAAGACTTATTGAAAAATATGCACCTCCAAGCTAAAGAGTTTGGCCTATGCCAAGATGTTTCACCAGAAAATGTAACTGCAGCACCATTTACTGACTCTAATCTTTAACCAACAAATGCTTTTCTTTAATTTCACCCCAGATAGTCACTCATCTCTCAATACTCTAGTGTTCTATCAATTAATTAAATTACTGATTAAATGTGAAAAAAGTATTTCATGATTGAATTGCTGTTTGAACCCTTAATTATAAGAGTTATTTATTTTGTTATGCAGACCAGGTACAATTTGTAACACATTTAAACTAAACCAAGATAACATTGATAACCCCAACAAATTTACACATTATAATTATACTGTTACATTACTATTCCCAGCATCTTCTTATGAACTCACCATGCATATAAACAAGCGAAACTCTTCTCACACAATAGACTTTAATGTTTTATTTGAAGATGAACTTAAAATCAGTAGGAAAATCATGTCTTGAAGATAAGAGCTTGGACTTTTCTCCATAGGCCCTTCGGTGCATGTCTTCCTGTGGCATTTTTCTGCAGACATGAGATTAAAAATCAGGTAAAATACATCACTCCTAACCTCACCTACGTTTATAATGTGATTGTGTTGTATACTGACAGACCAATGTGCTGCTGGTCAAACATTACCTGGTCCACATTTCACTTTGTTGGGAATAGAAAACGTCCCAGACGGTGCAAGGCATCCGGATTAGGTTTCCCTTGGTTCTGGAATAATATTAAATACAGAGCTTTAAACGCCTCAATTTCTACATAGATAATGGTACATCCATTTTTATTTACACAGCATCTTACTTCATATTTAGAAAAACAATGATTTCTACCAAATTTTATAGTCAATAGTAGGAAGGTATTTTGTGGCATTTATTGAGAGACCGATAAAAATGACGTTAAAAAATATACTAAAAGTCAAAGCAGCATTTTTTGAACTTTGCAAACCTCAACATCCAGAGTTTTTATAGTTGTGATGATAAATTCAAATAAAGTTCACTATAATGATAAACGGTATGCTAATTCCACATGACTAAGAGTCACTTAGCAGTTTTTAACCTTCCCAATAAGATTTATTCTACTATAGTGAGTATTTCTGATAGAACCTGTGGTCAGGGTTGGATGAGAGGTGGATCTTTATTTTTACAGCTCTCCAGCATAAACGTAATTTCATTGTTCTTCTGTCAACAGAGAACAATTTAAGCTAAAATCTCCACCTCATTCCCAGTCCTAACAATCATATATTCTGGTCATCTGTGTTTCATTATGATTCCCTGTTATCTAAACTGTAATATAAAGCAATATTTCAGTTTTTCCATCCTTGATTAATGCCCATATTTGGATGCTGTAAAGTAAACAGAAGCTCAGCTCTTTTAAAGTGATATACATGGAGATTATAGCCTACAGCTTCACATGTTAAGGTTCAATAAATGGACTGAACCTACAGTCTGACACTACATTACAAGTCTGATTCTCCTAGTGCACAAATTCTGTAAAGAACAAGCAAACAAAAAACAGAAAAACAATTGTACACCTACAAACAGGCTGGTAGGCAACCGGGGATGCCCATGGGCACATTAGCACATGGCCTAATGGAAAGCTGTAATCAAGCCCACAACCTTCCAACTGCAAGACGAGTACTCTTCCCACTGAGCCACAGCGCCCCCTATCAACTGTCTTGTATTTTACTCTGCAAATAATCAAAATCATGCCCAATGCACTTATAAATACAAGTACTACAACCTTACTAAAGGACATTTGATTTGAAACTAATTCATGGTGACCAGGGCTGGCCAAAGGTTGTATGGCGCCTTAGGCAGAATTTGATTTTGGGCCCCTCTTCCTGTTAAGAACACCTCCACCACTAACTAACAGCATTTCAACCCCGATTTGTTGGAATCTGGGAGAGAGGGCCAATTTTAATTGGTTGAGCTTAAAAGCAATCACAGGAAATTGGTTAATTGCTGAGATGGATTTGAGCTCAAACCCAAAGAACAAATTAAACTCATAGCATCAGACGCCAAATCTTTACGCTATGTTAATCATACAATGATTATTCTTCGCACTTTTACTGAAAATAAAGGCCACTTGTGCCGCAAAATAAAATCTTAATAAAAAAAAAAAGAATTCAAGCATTTATGGGAGGCCCCTAATAGTTTGGTGGCCCTAAGCAGTGGCTTATTTGGTTATACTTTGGGCCTGCCCTGATCATGACGATACAGTCCAAAAAAACTGATTACACCTAAAATTTAATTACAGCTGAACAAAATAACTCCACCTTCTTCATTCCTTGTGTGGTACACACAAAAATGACCCTTTCTACTTTTCAACCTACCATTTGTTGTTGATTCGCTTCAGGTGGAGCTGCACTTCGTTTCTGGACCTGAAATTGCAACAAATAATACTTTAATTGAAAAAATACAAAGACAAAGTGATTCCAAAAAAGTCTAATTGAGTGAAAGCAGCTATTATGCCAAGAAAATCTTAAAAAAAGGTGTATGGAAAGCGTGGAGAACTACCACTATTTAAAAAAAATGTGTTTTCATTTTAGTCCAGCCCTCATGACGTGGAAAGGTGAAAAAACAGTGAATACTTAATGCTGTTCATAAATTGATTGCAATTCAAAATGTTTTTCCAAGTATCTAGTCAAAATGTCAACATGATGGAGTTAATCATAACTTTATTGAGGTCAAATCTACCTTAACATCTGTCTCTTTCCTTTGATCTGGCATCTGAAACAGAAAATGATAGTTTTTCATTAATTTCTTAAAACAAACAAGTTCCTGAGGCCTAAACATGCTCCACAAGATCAGAGAAATGTCTTCTCTCTCAGGCTGCAGGAACAAAAAAGGAAGCCATTCTGATAGCTGGTTCTTAACACAGTATCTGGGCAGAACCTTCTTTGGTTCCTTGTCTGACAGATGACTTTATATACATGTTTACCTTCTCCATCTTTGGTTCTGGAAAACTGAGGTTCTGGAGAACTGAGGTGCCAGCCACTTCATGCTTCTCTTTCCCGTTAATTTTGGAATTTCATAGATTAGTTGCACAGGTTTAACTCTTTTACACCTTGAACTCTGCATAAAATCAGAACCAGTAGTTTGTTTTTGAAGAATATGCTGTAGCAACATTAAACTAAAACCTACAGGTTTCAAGTTGGTTTAAAACACCAGAAAAACACTTTTAAAGTTGTTTTCTTAACAATTCAATACTTTTTTTTCTTTATTGACAGAAAGTAGGAACATGTAGTTTGGATGTTTTTATCATGCCACATAACCTGAATGTTTAATTTGATTTAAATGTAGGAAAGTTTCTTTGAATTTAAAATGCTGAGAAAAGTGTCAGTATAGCACATGAGGAGTCAAAGTGTTTTTAGGTAATGATTGGAAAATAAACTGTATTGAAAACGAGGAGTTTAAAAAAGAACTAATGCAGATAATCTTTCTTAATTAAGTTATTCATTCTGCAGTTTCTTTTTACCTAATTTTCGTTGGTGTTTGGTTTTAAATGGGTTTTAACATTGTTTCTAGACCCTAAATTGCAAAAACAAAAGCCCTCACTAAATCTGAACATTTTCACATTTAAACTGAGGTGTGTGTGTGTTGGTGATCTGCGGCTGACATTGATTAGATCGTTAGTTGCTGAGCAATACTGAAAAAAGAGCAATAACTTAAGTTTTTAGGACATTAAGTAAAATATTTTCCATATGACTGGTCTTAGTAATGTCAAGCTTTGTTTGCAGAAGGTCTGATGAGCAGTAATATTAAACTTTAATTTTAAAAATGCATGTTGAATCAGAATTATGTCTTGGTGATCATTGGAAACTGTTTTGCAGCTTTTTCCCAAGAAATCTCGCTAGTTACGATTATTTCTTTATAGTAAGAATAAACTGGTTTTAAGAGAACAACTTTGATAGTTGTTTACTGTAATTTTGTACATATTGTCTAGAAGTCTGTAAAGCACAGCAGTACTTTAAAATGTATGTCGTAATGTCTGAGTTTTTTCCCTTTTTAATTGCACCAGACTAGGATTATGACTTTCTTTTCCTCTCAAATTGGTTCTTACCTGTTTTTCCTCAGGTTTTGGAGGAAATTCACCTATGCTTTCAATTCCAATCCAAGTTCCATTCCACTGACGGGTAAACAAAATGACACCATAAAAACATAAGGCTGTTCATACATTTTCCTTCTGTTCTTGGGTCTCAATATTCCCCCAACACATTCAGAATATCAACATATTAATGATATTGCTTAATAAAAGTGATGTCTAAATACGGTTACCTCGACATCTTTATCTTTTTCCACCTAAAACAGAAGATAAAATCTTTAACACTGTCTCCACAAATATCAGCATTACCGTAATAATTTTGTAAAATTCTATTTTACCTACATGTTGTCTCGTGTTGTGGATTTCTGCTGAGTTCTAAAATAAAAAGAGAGATAATTTAAACTGGTAATGTATAGACATATCCCTTTACTTGATTTTTGTTAAAAAAATAGACTTTACACTTTGAGCGAAGCAGCAGACTAATCAAAACAATGAAACACTGCAATTGTGAATTTTACACAAGCAATTTCTTCTTTTTTCTCTGGTTATTGAGATATTTTTAAACATAGACAAATAGACAAACATATCGAAAGGGGATTTACTCCAAAAAGGAACTGAAATGAAAGAGAAACAAAAAAAGAAGAATGGGAGTGGGGGCGGGATGGGTCACATGTTTAGACATGTTTTTTACTTGTTAAAATAGTATTTTTAATAATATAAGACGTTGCCATATAACATAGAAAGTGTTTATTTTGCCTTTCAAGTCAAATGTGATCTTTTCCAATTGGTCATGTTTCATCATATGGTGTAACAGGTTGAGATAGTTCGGTGGATTATTTTGTTTCCAATTTAACACAATAAGCCTCCTGGCTAAAAGTGTCTCAGATTTTATTGTTTTCTGTTTATTCAAGAGGGTGGCTGTAACAGGGGCCACACCAAATAATGCTGGAATTGGGTCTGGAGTTAATTGTGTGCCTCAGACAACATCTGGGATATCTTTATCCAAAAGGTAAATATGTTATACAATCCCAAAAAGAGGCTGGTTCCTGGCCACACCGATCACAGGAAAGATTTTCTATTATACTTAGTTTTGTTTGCACTCTGGTTAGTGGCTTCTGCTGGAAGGGAGTCCCCCTTAATGGGTTCACTGGTACAACTGAGCAGAGAAATGACTGATTGTTGTACAGGTTAGTATAGATAAAATCACAGCTCAGATGTTGGCTTTAATTTAGCAGAACGACAGTTTTCTCAGCTGAGGTGTTTAAACCAAATTAGGGCTTTTATGAAAGAAGAATACAAACTGTGTATCAGCGCCGTTTTTTTATTGTTGGCCATATAGGCAGTTGCCCAGGGCGGCATTAAAAATGGAGAAAGTGGGAGCATACTAGCTTCCAGATAGTAAAACTATAACTTACCTGTCTGTTGTGCCCAAAACACCTATTTTTATTACTTTTATGCATGTGCACTCAGTGGTTAGTTGGCACACACATGCATTGAGAAGCCATCCCCTATTTACTGCTGTGAAAAGAAAGACTGGGTGATGTGCTTCCTGCTGAACTAAAATGCAAGATAACTTCTATAAAGTTTACCTACATTATTGGTTGTGTTGGTTTCTCTTAGCTCCTAAAATAGAGGGAAGGGAAAAAAGAGGAGAGACACTTTAGACTGACAATACACACATTTCTCTTTACTAAACTTTGCAAACAAATAATGCAGCAAAGTAATCAAAATAATGAAAACTGTTTTTTAGGTTTTACAGGTGCAATTCCTCAGTAACTGAAACTTAACCAGCTTCCCTTTTCTTTCAGATAGTTAAGGTATTTAAAAACTAGACAAAAGCTTCATCTTAAACAACAAAAACTCAATCAGCTGCCCTACAATGTTGCATCTGCATTTTAAGGCAATTAAAAAAAAATACATGTTAACGTGTTTTTTATGGAGAAAGAGCAGCATTTTCCTTCTTAGGCAAGAGCTTGAAGCCTCTGGTTTTTATTACAAATAATAATTAATAACAGAAGAATAATTAATCTCAGGTAAAGCAGGCAGTCAGGAAAAATTATTTAGCATGATGTGAAATATATCTCTTGAATTAAATTGGAAAATAAAATCCATATTTGCAGCTCGTAGCTTTACTGATCCAATCCTTCTGTGTGTCCTTCTTTGTGTTGCTCCTGCATCCCTTCCTTGTATCCTCCCTACCTCCTCTCCTTGTGCTGTTCCTTCCTCCCTTGTGTGCTTTCTTCACTTATTTGGTGTTTTTTCTCCTTTCCTTGTGTTCATTGTCTTAGACATTTCCTCAGTTGTGTCCTTTCTTGTTACCTTCCATACTTCTCTTAGACCTTCCTTCCTTCCTCCTGTTCTTTATTCCTCCTTTGTGTCTTTCCTTTTCTTCCTCCCCTGTGTCCCTCTTCCTCTTTCCTTGTATCGCTCTTACCTTCCTGATGTATTTCTGTCCTTTCCTTGTCTTCCTTCCTTCCTTGCATATTTTTATCCATTTATCCCTCCTTCCTTCCAGCTTCTTGTTTTTGCAGATTACCTATTTAAAGCCCATATTTGCCATGAATTCGAAGTATTTTATATTTTAAGGCAACGCAAAGAACCCGGAGCTCTAAAAAAAGTCTTGAATTTTTACCTGTTCTAATATATTTAGTTTTTAAATTGATCAGTCTTTGGTTAGCGCCCATCAGTGAGTGTCTTTAAATGACAACAGCAGGGGGACGTAGCCCCTTTAAGAGCAGCGGAGCAGGTGGAAACAACTAATTAACTAATTATCCTAGCAGGACAGCAGGTGGAAGTATACCCTGATGAGCATCCTCAGGGTGGTCGTGTTTAGGGACAGACACCTGAGCTACAGGTACAGGTAAGTTGCCAGGCACTGAAAACAGTGGGACCCCACAATCTCTGGGTGTGAAAAATATCTGGTTATTTAGTGCTGTCAGATTTAAAGAATCAAATATTAGCTGTCAAGCCAATTTAAAAGTAACTAAACGGGTAAAAATGTAATTCAGAAGATCACCACGTTGCATCTCGTTGCTGCAGATAGTTCGTTTATAAAGACGGTGATAATCAAACATGGCAGTTAAGGCGTAAGGGTGGATGCATTAAGTCAATTTACACAAAACAGAGAAAATCTTCTTGAAAGGTTTCCATTTAGCTGCTGTTTGTTTCTTTCTCTCTGTTCTCGCTCATTTTTCAGTGGTTAGCTATAGGGGAACTGATACTAGACATCCAGGTCTGTTAGTTGTTGGAAGGCGCAGTGAAATAAGGAAGTAAATTATATGAATTTATCATAGCGCATGTGTGCCATTAAATAGTTTACTGTTTTATTATCTTATGGTATGTTCATAATGTTTTTCCAATGAACTTCAAGATGTAGATACATTTTTCCTTTTAACAGGTTTGTAAATTCAGTACAATATTTCTCACAGTAATATTTTTGTAATTTATCATGCCCTCATTTGTACATCACAGAAACCTGGCTTTTTAACAGAGGTGTGCATACGTTTTTAAAACCCGCTGTAGTTTTCTGAAAATGTTCCTGTTTCTGTGTATTTCAGTATAGCTTATTATGGCCAATGACAAGCATTTATTGCATTGGGTTACCACGGGTAAATACACGGTTTTATTGGTGAACAGCACATATAAAATAAATAATATGGGCTGAAATTATTTAAAAGATTTAACCCCCCCAAAAAACAAATGTAATCTGTTTTCCAAAGAGGACATTAATGTCCTTAATGATTCAAGAGAGCATCTGATTATTAAATCAGATGTTACACACAAAAAATTGCATGAATGTCAATATTTTGGTATTCTATTTCTGTCAGTGGACCCTTTTGTTTTTAATGATTTCAAAGGCTGTTTATTTTTTTGTGTTCTACGTATTTTGTACAGAAATTAAAAGCTGAAATCAGTTTTTAGCCAAAATTATGGCAATATCAGGATCAAAGTATCCCATGTTGTGCAGCTTGTACTGCTAATAGACGGAAACCACAATGATTAAACAATAAATCCCACTGTTTCCTGTACTGCAGCAGATCAGGTGTGACGTAATTCCCAGCTTCAAGGGAAGTTGAACAATAGCTTAGTAATCATATATCTATTAGAGTCCACACTTTACTGTACAACTCTAACCTGCTCCAGAGAAGAAACTTGGTTTTATGAATATCTGTTACCTTGATAAACCTCTAATACTGATCAATAAAAGCATTGGTCTGCAGATTAATATCAGAAACAATTCAAATTATTTTGAAAACAATTCAGAACACACAGACACTGATCTTTGTTGCAAAAGGGGACGACTGAACAAAGTTAATTTTCTCAAAGGTGAGCAGAGACCACAAAATTGATATAAGAAGTCTATTTCCTTTCAGGAAAGTGTGTTAGATTTGAACTGCCGATGAATTTGCATCTTTACATCCTAAACTGCCCACTATAATCAAAAAGATTCAACATTTTTAAATGTCTACCCACGGGCAAGCTGCTCGTCTCGTTCTTTCCATCCAGCGGAACACAGAAACCTTTTGGGCCCTGAAAATATATTTAAATATGATAAAAGTTAGTCCATCCATATCTATCTATCTATCTATCTATCTATCTATCTATCTATCTATCTATCTATCTATCTATCTATCTATCTATCTATCTATCTATCTATCTATCTATCTATCTATCTATCTATCTATCTATCTATCTATCTATCTATCTATCTATCTAATACTTACATTTAGGCACATACTTGCAACGGATTCAAGGAGACAGATAAATATAAATCCTCTCATGTTAAAAACTCGCCGTTCCGTCTGTTTGTACATCTTCAGTGTAGGAAGGTTAAATTAGCCTTAGGTTTTTGCTTTCTATCCAGTCCAGCTCACGTTTTTATCTTTCTATTGATTTTATTCGTTTTTTCTGGCATGTTCTCCTGAAAGTCACATGCTTTCACTGAATAAGCAGAGCGCATGGCTGCTTCCTATTTGTCCTCGATATCTGTCATATCTGTGTGTTAATTTAAAACTTTGTTTAGAACAAAAACTAAATAATGTTGTACTGGATCATTTAGAACTGTACTGTATGTACTTAAATCTCATTGTGACCATTTGATTATATTTTATGTGAATAAATTGGACTCATTTGAACTGAACCAGTGTGTCTAATGAAGTGGCTTGAGATGACCCGTGTTATTTGGTGCTTTATAGAGAAACTGCGTTGAAAAGGTACAATAGGTCCATAAGACAGTCCTGGATTCTCAGTTTGTCCAGGCCTTTTCATGCAAAGTTGGTCCTTTCTGGTTTGTTGGCATCTAATCTGGAAATCTAGTCTGCTCAGGAGCAGATACTTTGAAGGGGTCATTTCATGCAAAATCCACTTTTTTTAGCCCTTAAATACATTTTGTCGTTTACTGGGAGCATGTAGGAGTGCAGAATAGTCTCACCAGGTGCTGCAAAGGTATCTTTATATTCTGTTTGGGTCATATTTTCCATCCGTTCAGTTTTCTCTTTTCTCTATTACATTTTTTGAACTGTTATGTCACAGTATTTGCTGTGGAACAGGTAAACAAGATCATGGACTTTCGGTTAACCAATTGAGCAACCACAACTATGTAGACTTTATACAGACCACAACTGCATGATTTAAATGTTAAAAGGAAGGATTTAAAAGCACAATATGTCCTCTTTTAAACTTAGAAAACCAGTTACTACATCAACCTCTTATCCTCCTGCATATAGACCTCTGGTCTACAGAGACAATATGATTTTAATTATTTTGAATTGTTTACAGAACACACATTGTTGTTTTTTTGTCACTGGAGACGACATCTTTTTCCCTTCTGGAAAGTTTTATGTCTGATTTGAGCAGCTGGACAAGTCTCATCTGAACATCCTAAAGTTTCCATTCTCACCAGAAATATTCAATATTTAGGACCAAACCTACCCAACGTTGGGTTGGTTGACCTCAAACAACATTCAACAGAATAGATATACTGCCTGAAACATTATTTAAATGTATTAGTCCACATAAAAAGTTAATTTAATATTCAAAAACAACCTTTCAATATTTCTTAAAAAAATTGAGGCACTCCTCCAACAACAAACTGACTCTGATGAAGACACAAATGTTGAAGTTTGCATAATAAAGCTGAAAGGTGATCAGTGAGCTCCAGCACTTTAGGCCTCTTCAATATTCATTTTTTCATTAACATAAAAATATTATTTTCTAAACATCTTGGGTTTCTAAGCAACACGACAGCTTGATTTCAAGTAATCCTCAATTTAACTTAGAGGGGACCTATAATGCAAAACTTATGTTTTGATCGTTTTTAATACTTCCATTTGGGTTTTTGGCTATAAATGAATGTTTTGTGACGTCACAATTACACTGGCACCTAGCAACTGAGTCTGGCCCGTGACTAGCAACTGAAGTGGAGCTCCACCCACTTGATTTTGAGTAGAGATCACTTCTCATTGGTTGGTTTTATGTTACACACAATTTACAATGGCTACCCTCAAAGGCATTGTTCTGTTGTTGGCTGCAAAGACCCACATGCGTCCATGTACATTCTCCCGCTGTCAGATAACAGATTCGTGGCTTCATTGTATTTCTGAGGGCAATGTTCCAGTCACATTGCCAAAGACGGTAGTAGTTTGTGCCAATCACTTCACCACGGACTGCTTTGAGAACTCACACCAGGACACGTCAGGATTTGCAGAAAGACTTGAACTGAAGAAAAATCAGTCCCTGTTGTTCGTGGAAAATCAGCAGATGACAGAAATGCAAGTACTTATTCTTGAGTCTTATAAATTTCGTTTTCACGGGTGAAGTGCTGGTTGGGGGCGTGGCCAGATACAGCTAATTTGTATAAAAGTGACAGAGCCCTAAAACGGCTCAATCTGAAAGGAACTCAAAACAGGTGCAACTGAGGAGGTGAAATCTCATTATCTGAAAATGATCTTGTGCGAAAAATGTAATTAACATGTCTTGTATAGCCCATAGACCCATTCCAAATGTTTGAAAGGAAGTATAATAGGTCACCTTTAAACGTAAGAAAGTTTCAAGAAGTTTGGTCTATAACCAATCCTGGTTTCTAAAAACCACCTCAATTCTTGTTCATAAAGCTAACTAACTGTCACATAGCTAATTCAGCACAATTTGATTTCATCCATTTTACAATACAAAAGAAAAAGTACTTTTTTTTCGCTCTAGTGGCCTTTCTTATTTTTCAAAGTATTTTTTGATAGTAGCTAAATAGGAAATGGTGTGAAAAGAGTGGAGTGTTTAACCCTTTCTCTCTCCTAGACATGGCTACTGACTGAGCTTTTACTGTGACTAATTCTCTGTGCTCTCTTCAGACTCTAAACTTGAAAACTGGCTCAGAGTTTATCTGTTCCTTCTTTCTAGTTGAAACAACTAAAGGAGCTACATCCATTAACATTTACTTTTCCTTCCCATAGAAAGTACTCCTGGATCAGTGCTTCTTTGTTCTCTTTGTGTCTCTGCTCTGTTCTCTCTAACCCCCAGTCGGTCGTGGCAGATGGCCGCTCACACTGAGCCTGGTTCTGCTGGAGGTTTCTTCCTGTTAAAAGGGAGTTTTTCCTCTCCACTGTCGCTACATGCATGCTCACTATGAGGGATTGCTGCAAAGTCAACGCCAGTGACTGTCCACTGTCTCTACATGTTCATCCGGGAGGAGGGAATGCTGCAAGTCACTGACTGGATGCAATCTGCTGGGTTTCCTTAGATAGAAAAACTTTTTATACAATTTGAATAAATAACAGAATCTGGCTGCACTGTTCAATGATTAAGATTAATTGGAATGTATGTACCTGACTTTTGTGAAGTGCCTTGAGACGACATGTGTTGTGAATTGGCGCTATATAAATAAACTGAATTGAATTGAATTGAACGCACATAGCATCAACGGGCCAGGATTTGATGCCACAACAGCCTGCGTTGAGGACTGAGGCCTCCAAACATGGGTCGCGGTCTAAACCCCCTAAACGCCACCAGCGCCGCACCCATAAATGATGACTTCCAGCAATCTCAAAAAACATTTAACATTTAAAGCCATTACATCATTGAACCTTTTACCTTTTCCTGTTTTGTTGCCGCAGCACATCCAGAGAAAATAAAATATCGGATATAATATCGGTAAACTAGAAAAACACATTAGAGCAGGGGTTCCCAAAGTGGGGATCTGGAACCCCCAGGGAGGGTCACGGGACACCAAGTGGGGGGTCGTGAGATGATTTTCAGCATTATTGTGATGAGGGGTATGGAGGGCCAAAAGGGACAAAATTAAATATGGAAGTATAATATGAAATAAATAAATATGAATGACCCATGAAATAAACAATTGTACCATGAAATAAATAAATGTACCATTAAATTTAAAATTAAATAATATTAATAATAATACATTAAATAATTAAATATACCAATAATAATAATTATAAAAATAAATAGAATTATTTCGCTCTTTAAATATTAAGTTGATAAATAAATAAATATACAGTGAAATAATTTAGATATTTTTAGGGGGTCGCCAGCCTCTAGCACTATTATTTTGGGGGTCACAGGCATGTTTGGAAACCCCTGCATTAGAGCAATGTTGCAGAATAATAGGGCATTTTATAGTAAAACCCTAAAGACTTTTATTGTTTTCTACTTGTGTGTTTCCCTCCCAGGTCTATTAAGCTCATAGTTGCAGCTGTGACGCATTCAAAGAAACAGAAATATGAACCTCTTC
Organism: Crenichthys baileyi; assembly: GCA_036173005.1. NCBI lineage: Eukaryota > Metazoa > Chordata > Actinopteri > Cyprinodontiformes > Goodeidae > Crenichthys > Crenichthys baileyi. Next base: position 243,736 of record JAHHUM010000943.1, read on the forward strand.
ATCCTGAAAACTCGCTGTCTTCTCAGATGCTCTTATAGTCGGGAATTTAAATTAGATTTTTGCTTCAAATTTAAAGCCAAAGGCAATGGCTTTAATGACAGCTCATTTAGAGACTTTTAGTCCGAATCTGTCTTAAGCTTCATGACCAAAACATGCAATGATTTTTGAGACGTAGAGACTGTTGGGATGTAATTTTGAGATTTTATCTGAGTTTAAGATATTATTATTATTATTATTATAGCAGTAATTGTGAGGACTGCAATGGAATATAAAGGTTTTGGTAACCTAACCCTAACCCTTTTGTGCAGTAATTTCTATAACTGCTTATTTGAGTTTGGTTTCATTCATATACCTTTTACAGTTTTACATATTTTAATTTTTTTTTCTTTCTCATTGGACAATTTATGGGTGCAGTCCGCTTCCCAAACTGGATTTCTTTCTGATATATCAAGGCTATTTGCTTTTAAACCAACAGATATATATCATCAACTTAACAAATGAACTGAAACATGACATCCAAACTTTAACAATAAACGTAACTTCTGTAATTTTAATGTTACATTTTAAATAGCTTAGGGGATCCTGTCTGCTCATAAAAATACATTGGTCTAATTGATGGGTTGGATTGTGTTTTCCTGCACAGTGGGAACAGCTCCTGACTTACAGGGGTTGGACAATGAAACTGAAACACCTGGATTTGCGCTCCTTGCACCATTGAAACCAACGTTTGGCATTGGCATGAGTGACCAAAGGTTTGGCTATAGCAGCCCGGCCGTTTATATTGACCCTGTGGAGCTCCCGACGGACAGTTCTGGTGGAAACAGGAGAGTTGAGGTGCACATTTAATTCTGCCGTGATTTGGGCAGCCGTGGTTTTATGTTTTTTGGATACAATCCGGGTTAGCACCCGAACATCCCTTCAGACAGCTTCCTCTTGCGTCCACAGTTAATCCTGTTGGATGTGGTTCGTCCTTCTTTGGTGGTATGCTGACATTACCCTGGATACCGTGGCTCTTGATACATCACAAAGACTGGCTGTCTTGGTCACAGATGCGCCAGCAAGACGTACACCAACAATTTGTCCTCTTTTGAACTCTGGTATGTCACCCATAATGTTGTGTGCATTTCAATATTTTGAGCAAAACTGTGCTCTTACCCTGCTGATTGAACCTTCACACTCTGCTCTTACTGGTGCAATGTGCAATCAATGAAGACTGGCTACCAGGCTGGTCCAATTTAGCCATGAAACCTCCCACACTAAAATGACAGGTGTTTCAGTTTCATTGTCCAACCCCTGTATTTGTTCATCTAATAAACAAAAGTATTAAAATGTGGTTACTTTAATCGCTGCTTGTAAAAACGCTGCTAGAAACATGCATCGAGAGCAATGCACTGCAGAAAAGAAACTCATGTTGGTCCAAAGTATCCTCAGGTTAACTTCATTTGGAAGACCTATTCATGTCCAAGCTTTACCTTTCTGGCTGATGTCTTGAGATGTTGCTTCACTATTTCAACATGATGTTCTCTCCACGTGATGCCATGTATTTTGTGTAGTGCAGCAGTCCCTCCTGCAGCCAAACACCCACAAAACATGATGCCTCCACTCCTTTATTTCAGTTGAGATGGCGTTCTCAAGGTGTGTTCGTACCGAATGCGATTTCAGTGAATTTTTCACCTCATTCGCATGCTGTCGCTCACCTGAAATTTTGCCAGCAATTCGCATGGCCAACGGGCGACGATTCACTTGCTGTACCGCATCATCAAATAGGAGGAGCTTCTATCTGCCTCTTGCCAGTTTCAACTGAACATGTCGGACCTGGATTTTACAGAGCTAGTCACAGCGCTTTATCTATGGGAAGCCGAACAATGCCGCCGGCGTTGACGTCTCTGGGTTCACCAGATTCTCCAGAGACAGAACCAGTTTGGAGAGTATCACTACCTACTCCAGGAGCTGGGCTGGATGACAGTCGCTTTTAGCGGTACTTCCGTCTATCCAGGACCCAGTTTGAGGATCTGCTGTCCTGTGTTGGGGGACGAATCAGCCTCCGGGACACCAACTACAGGCGCTGTATCCCCGCTGCATCTGTCCATCTGTCTTATACAACATATACTGGCCTATATTGTAGGGTTTTGCAATAAAGGTTTGGGATCCAAAGATCCAAAAAGCAAAGCTAGCAATCTGCACTCGGTTTGTGTGAGTAAATATACTCAAACTTCACAGCCAATGTTTAAAGTACTACAAGTAAGTAGTAAGTAGTAGTAGTAAGTGTCTCTCTGTGAAGAAACCTCACAAACTAGTACATTTTTTAGGTCTGTTATTAGATCTATTAAACATTTTCTGTAGAGAAATCAGTTTTAAATTATGGTTTATAAATTTGTCATCCTGTAAAGTTTGAATATCTTTTCTTTTTCCTTTTAGGTAGCTTGCCAAAAAGGGGACTCCAACAGGACAATCGTCCCTCAGGGGGTGGCTGCTATCTGGGACTGCCTGGTGAAGGAGTTCATGGCAGTGCCATCCACCAAAGATTGGAGGTCCATCGCTGAGGAATTCCTGCACCGGTGGAGCTTCCCTCTGTGCTGTGGCGCTGTGGACGGCAAGCACATCCAGATGAGTGCACCCCGCAACTCCAGATCCTAGTTCTAGAACTACCAGGGGGATTTCTGAATTGTCCTCCCAGCAGCTGTGAACGCCGGTTCTGTGTCATCGATGTTGGAGGATATGGTCGGACCAGTGACGGCGTATTCTGGCCAACTCTGCCTTTGGTCAGGCTCTGCGTGCTGGCACACTCCATCTGCCCCCTGACCAGCACCTCCCTGGAGCTGAGCACAGAGGTCCCCAGCCCCATGTGTTCATGGTCAATGAGGCGTTCCACTGAGGATTAACATGATACGGCTCTTCCCTGGATGCGACCGTCTGTCCCTCAAGGAGCGTGTCTTTAATTACCGCCTCTCCCGGACCCGCCTCGTGGTGGAGGACTCCTTTGTCATCCTGACCTCACAGTGAAGGTGGTATTGTCATGTCATTGAGGTACGCACTGAAGTTGTTGAGCTGTGTGTGAAGGCCACATTTGTGCGTCACAACTTCATGCATTCTTAAGCAAGCTGTGAGCCACCTGCTGTGAGGGGTCCAGCAGCTGGAGAGGTGCCGCTGCTAGGTTTTGGTCAGGTAGCCCCTCAACAACTCCTCAACAGAGGCAAGGCGTGTCAGGGATGCCCTCAAAGAATCCTTCGTGGCAGAGAGAGCAGTACCATGGCAGCCCACAGCCTGATTGAACAGTCCTTTTCAGGACTAAATTTCAACGCCTTTTTTCAAAGCCACTCACAAACCTCTTCAGAGCAAACCTTCCTTCATCCTATGTCTACATGAATGTTTCTGTCTTTTTTATATATGTGATGTTTTCCCTTCTTTCTTTGCAGGGACTGCACTGGAACTCAATGCACATCCTGACAATCAAAGGTCCTCTGTTGTGTCCTCCTGTGGCTACAGGAGGACACAACAGTTCTGTGCTGTGTGACCTACACACTACGGATGCTTCCTCCAGAACAGGGGTCTCCATCCTCCAGAGCTACCACTCAGAAACTTCTACACGCATCCTCTCTCCAACAGACCTGAATGAAGTGAATGGCTTGTTAGCAGGCATCTGCAGAGCTGAATGCCATGCATCCCTTCATCTCCAACCTAGTTGGAGATGTAAAGTTGCATCTAAATCTTAGATGCATCTCTGCATCTAAAATTTAAGTGAATCAAATTAGGAGTTCTTTCGTCATTTAGATTAAGCTGAGTTGGGGATGCTGAAATGCACATAAATTTCCCTTAAATTTAGAGGCATCTTTGCATCTCCAACTTAGCTGAATCATTATTTCTGATACTATTAGTTTGACCAAAATCACTAGTGGAAAATGTGTGTAGTTTATGTATTTACCTATGTCATTAAGAGTAGAATGCATTTCAGAAATGATAGGAGCTACAATGTTTGCAAGAAACAAAATTTATTGCATTAAATAAACTATTTACATAACTGTCTGAGTTGTATGACTCAACACATTGTGGGAGACAAGTACAGAGAGAGCTTGGACAGAGAAGAGTAATGGAGTGGCATGGGGAGAAGGAAGGAGAGGAGATTAGGGCCATCCCTGGAGAAACTGCCACATATGTAAAAACATTTACAAAAATTATTAGGGGGCCAGATGTTCCAGATTGAGCACAACTGTGCTATGGTCAACAATGACTTTCATGATTTTGAGTTTGAGTAATTCTTGGTCATGTGGTGGCAGTCTGTCCAGGGACGGAGCTAAACTCAAGAGGAAATGCTCATTGTGGGAGAAGACCCGTGGGGGTGTTGGTGGTGGAGGCGGCGGCGGCCGCTTCTGGAGGGCTTCCAGAAGCGCACGCTCAAAACTAGATGGCTCATCCCGGGGTCGCACTCTCCTCCTCCTTCCTGCAAGATAACACAGTTTTACATTAGTGTGTTGATGTGCAGGTCTACTCTTGTGTACTAGGACATGTACAAACCTATGGGAGTGGATGCAGCAGCAGAGGATGGAGCGGGGACTTGAGACTTGGAGAAAGATGAGGCAGCAGGTGTTTCAGATGGGGGGGACCTGTCCTCAGTGTCATCATGATTTGTTTCTGTCAAAAGAGACATGACATGATAAGGCAAGTTTAACAGTAGTCAAAGTGAATGTTTCTTTCCTTTTATGAAATGTTTGGCAATATACTTTCTGTCTCCTCTTGGGCTGGTGCAGGTAGGTCCTCAGCCGTCTCCTCGACCGGGCCCATGTTGCTGGTGGTGGGCCGTAAAGTGACGAAAGGATCTAGGAATGAGAGGACGGCTGAGAACCTCCACTTCTTCCCCGGACCTACTGCTGCTCCACTCATCCTGCTCTCCAGCTCCTTCCTTCTCTCCTTCAGGTACGTGTCTCGCAAACCCTTCCATTTTTTGCGGCACACGTCCTCTGAAAACATAGAGATGTATCATTCGTGAAATATAACTCGCATGAATATTTGTGTTTTCCAGAAAGAGGATCAAATCGCCGGCGACCAGACTTTCCATCACTTTTTTGGGAGGGGGCGAAAGTGCGGTTGTAGCCTGTTTGTGGTTGACATATGTCACCACGATATTGTGTTATTATTATTGTTATGCTTTGGTAAATAAATGTTATCCAGACTATTTTCCACTTTTAAAAATTACCTAAACAACGACAGAGTACAACTTCATGTTAGCAAGTGAAGTGCCGATAGCAGTTAGCCAACATAGAGTAGTACAATGGCGCTGGCTACTGGTTTAAAGTTTTACCTGCCACTCCAGTGTCTTCACTGACTCCTCTCCAGGCAAGGTCCTTTCTGTACTTGTCTCGATAATAATAATTGGTTGAATCATATAACTCAGGCCTACCGCAAACCGCAACTATGATCTTGTCTACCATCTTCAATCAAGACAGCTTCGACTCAGCTGAGGTCCTTTTTATCCCTCATCAAAGCCACATCCAGGCCCTGAATGGTTGATGCCACACGAAGTTGACAGAAAAGTTCAGATTTTACAACTCCAGCGAAATTCGCTTGGCGCTAATCGCTTGGTTCGCGTCGCTTCGGTTCTGAACGCGTGTTTACATAGGGCTAACATGGAAATCTGTCGCTCCTGTATGGCAAGCCAAAGGGGTCAAAATCTATGGCAAGCCAACAGCCTACAAAACGCCACTTTTACCACGCGTCTAGTTAACACGTCACGCAAAAAACGCCGTTTTATAAGTCAGGACGTCGCAAATTACGGCGAAAATCCAATTAAAGCGCCATTAATGCGGCGTTTTAAGAGCACCCGCTGAACGCCCAAAAAACTGCGTTTTTCTGATCTTTGAACGCCGCTTTTTACCCCCGACGGCGTTCAATGTCCTTACAAAACGCAGTTTTTTTCGCCGCTCAGTGACATTTTTTACGGCGTCAAAAACGGCGTTTTCTCGAATTAAGCAGGGCCCTGCCCACACTCTTTTTATCCAGTTAAAACTCCAGCCACCCAATAAGAGAAGTAGAACTGCAGACCCCACCTATTCATAACAGATATACTGTGAAATGAGATCTGATGTTTTTTTCTGATGGATTTCATATATTTTGCGGCACTCGGTGTCAGTTTTTGCTTCTGTAATCATCTCAATATTAATTTTAACGTCTTTAAAGTCAAAAGCAGAGAAAAAAATACACAATAACTGTCTGAAACAAGTGAAGACCGATATGCAACTTTGAAATCCGAGTCTTAGCTGTAATACTTTTCGCCACCACCAGATGGCACTAACAAGGGAGCTGGTCCACAGAAACGCTATTTGTGATCGTTTGGTGGTTGAAATGTTATTAAAAACAGGAAAATAAATCTTGTATACTGTGTTTGCTTGTGATGCTTCTGTGAACTATTACTTGAAAAATTCTTAATCTATGAGTTGGCAAGCATTAAGGACTGAACAGGAACCCTAAAATAGTAAAATGAAAAATTCATTATCATTGTTACTACCTGTATTTCTTTCTTATTCTTCTTTAATAGTAAATGTCAAAGATATCTAAAGGGTAGTTATTTAGTGTCAGCTGACAGTTTTAGACATTAATTTCTCATGCATGTAACAAAACAATGAAATTACATTTCAGTCCATCATCTCATTTATGGAACATTTCTGTAAGCTTTTTGATGATTTAATTAACTGAAACAAAAATGAATAAAACCGAATTACCAAAAAGTTTGTAAAAATTTTTTATCTGATTATTTTGTTTTTCATATAACTCAGAAATGGTCCTAGTAAAATTATCAAGACAACGATCTGGTGTTCCTTTTGAAATTTGATTAATGTTAACTGTGTCCAGTGTGAGCTTCCGCAGCTGTGATACTCTCTCCAATTGGCTAAATATTACATTAACATGTGACATGTCCTTTGTGACATGAATGTTACACACACTGATATTGCGATGTTGATGCATTATGCAGCCCTAGTGTTCATTTTCTTGCTAGCAGTGCAATTTCTATTGTCTGTTATGAAATATTTTCATCTGAATTTTATATCTGCAGGATAAATGTTGATACAGATCACTTTTTCCCAAAAAATAATCGGTTTTTGACTTCTAAATAAGACATTTTGAGAAGTTCAGTTTTTTGTATTAATATTTTGACTGAACCAACATATTAAATATTTTTACCTGAACCCATTTAGAAAGTTTATCCTTTGATTTGGACCGTTTTTTCACACCTGTGCTTTGTACCTTTTTGGCATGACCTTTTAACAACGCATATAAACAAATCTTTATCCACAAAAGAGGTTTAGATTTTATTTAGAGATGATTTCATCATCTGCAGGAAGATTCATGGTCTAGTTCATGTTCCCGTAAGCTCTCAGCTATTCATCTTCTGTTAGTCCAGCTGATTCTGCAAAAAAAGAGAAAAGGATGGATACTTGCTCATTTAATTTCCACTCATGCAGATTTTAACAGCTGTTTTCTATTCGGAAATATAAACCACCGCTGGGGAAATGGTTCCTTACCTGGTCCTTGGTTCTTTCTGTTGGGAAACCAGGATGATTCTTTAGAGGGTGCCAGGTGATACTTGGCTGGTTTAGATGGAGGGTGGAAGATAGTTGCTTAGATAACTGTACATTCAATTCTACAAGACATGATTCACACAGCATACAGTAATGCTAATCCACTACTATGAACAGAGTCTAAAACTGTTCATTGTTTGCTGCCTACACTCGGAAGTTAAAAAAATCCATTTGTTCAGTCATTTTTTTTCACCTACCTTTTTAGTTATGGGTTTGCTGTTTTCAGTCTGAGCATTTCCTTCATTGGTCTGAAATAGCAACAGACATCCTGATATTAGATATCATTAGACATTATATTATTGCCTTTAACCAGATCCCTCAACTGATCTTTGCAATTTAGAAAAATATTCTTTACAAAAAGCATGTTAAAGTCTTGTCATCCATTAATTACGTTTTATGCTTTATGTATCTTTATTTCTGGTCCAAAAAGCCAGATTTGGACATTTTTAAATGATGTTTAGTCTTTGTTATCCGTTTATGCTGACAAAAACATCAAAAACAGGATTCCCCTGATGAACAATTTATTCAGGCCAACAAAAACAAACACAGTCACCTTATAAGTATGTAAGGGTGGTCTTACATTCTCCCCATGTTTGTATTTTATTAATTTTAGTTTTCCTTGCACATCTCCAGAACTGTCAGGATAATTATCTGCCATGACTTTATAAAAGTGAAGTCTAACCACTTTTATGCCGGGAGGGTTTGTTTGTTTCGACATATTAAAAGAGGAGAAATCACTTAAAGACAAATAGCAATATTTCTCCTTTTATACAGTTTTTAGGTGTGTTTAGGGCTGTAACTAATGGTTACTTTGCCAATGGATTAATCTGTTGACCATTTTTTGAATAATCAGATAGCAAAAGGTGCTTAATAGGAGATTTTTTTACATAATTTGAACCAGGTTAAGCCAAAGCTAAGCCACCTATTTACAGACCAAAAAGGGTTTTCATTCTAAATGCAAAATATATATATTTTTTGCCCAAGTTTTGTCTAATTGCTGCTCTGAGTCGGTTGTTCATTCAGCAAACTGTACACTCAAGGTAAGGATTATTTGATTATTAAATTAGTTGATGATTATTTCAATTATCGATTAATCAAGATTAATCTGATTAATTGTTTCAGCCCTAGTTGTGTTCATTTAAGAAAGTGAACTTTGGACCTTTTAAACAAGATGGCAAAATCTCCCAAATATCTGATTAAACACTTGAGATTTTATTTTAAAATTAATAAGCAAGTAATGCACCCTAAAACTCTAAACTCAATTGTTTTCACTTGGAATCCAGATACCATTCCTAAAACTAAACTAAACTTTACTATAGTGTATTTCTGGTCAGGAATCAATCTTCATACGGTTGTCTTCTAGTAATTCTTCTTGCACATTTGCAGAAATGTGTTACACAAGTGAAATCTGCCTACATGCACATGGTTGTCTTCCAGCTGGGGAAATGGTTCCTTACCTGGTCCTTGGTTCTTTCTGTTGGGAAACCAGGATGATTCTTTAGAGGGTGCCAGGTGATACTTGGCTGGTTTAGATGGAGGGTGGAAGATAGTTGCTTAGATAACTTGTACATCAATTCTAACAAGACATGATTCACACAGCATACAGTAATGCTAATCCACTACTATGAACAGAGTCTAAAACTGTTCATTGTTTGCTGCCTACACTCGGAAGTTAAAAAAATCCATTTGTTCAGTCATTTTTTTTCACCTACCTTTGTTGTTATGGGTTTGCTGTTTTCAGGCTGAGCATTTCCTTCATTGGTCTGAAATAGCAACAGACATCCTGATATTAGATATCATTAGACATTATATTATTGCCTTTAACCAGATCCCTCAGCTGATCTTTGCAATTTAGAAAAATATTCTTTACAGAAAGCATGTAAAAGTCTTGTCATCCATTAATTACGTTTTATGCTTTATGTATCTTTATTTCTGGTCCAAAAAGCCAGATCTGGACATTTTTAAATGATGTTTAGTCTTTGTTATCCGTTTATGCTGACAAAAACATCAAAAACAGGATTCCCCTGATGAACAATTTATTCAGGCCTGACAGTTTCCACAGTTTGGAGATGGAGCATAATTATGAAAATTACAACTAGGAAAAGATCAGGTTTGTTGCTCTGATATCAGAGCTGCTGACTGTTTCTCTCATGTCTGTTTTCTTCTTTAATGACGAGGAGCAATATTGGGAGGTGCATGATGAGATTTCTTGTCTGAGGTCACTTCAAACGACTTATTTTGTGCAAGTTCATAAAAACTACAAATATAAGACCTAAATAACAATAGCACATTTGTTTTTAAAACAAATAGGTTTGCTTTTGATATTTCTCATTTAACTCCTGATTCCTACAGCTTGCAAAAATACATCATTTATAGTCCGTTATATAAATGAGTGTTGAGCAAACTTCTTACCTGGTTCTCATTTCCCATTGGTTTCACACTAGGACGATTCTTAAGAGCGTGCCAGATGATAGGGGGCTGGGTCACCTGGGTCACATTGATGACCGTTACCTACAGAACTATACAGTTAACTCATTCTCTACATAAAATATGATGCATAAACAGCCTAAACGACAGGAAAACATGAAAATTAGAGACCAGTAGCAAGTATTGTTCAAGCTTTGTAGTTGGACAGTTTTATTTTAAATCCAGAAGATTGGTAAAATCACATTTTATTTGAATTCTTGAATTTTATTTGATCTTGAAAATAAATGCACTGATATCATATATTTTGTCCTAAAGCACTTCGGTTTGTCTTTTTCACAGTTTAAAAACTGTGAAAGAGACACTTTGTTTTGACACAAATCAACTTAAGTTCAAAAAGGTGATCACACATGAAAAACAATTCTTTAGTCTATTAAAATTTAATTTAATTTAGAATTATTTTTTCACTAAAAACCCAAAATAGTCTTCTGACATCCATACGGTGGGACGGTGTGATTGTTATCTGTATCTACTTACAGTTGATGAGTTGGTTGTGGCGTTGGACCCGTCCTGTGGCACAACGGCTGTAGCATTCAACTAAAAATTTAATTTGAAAAAAAATTAAGCTTAGTCGGATAAAATAGTTTATTTTGTAGTTTGCAAACAGACCAAATTGCTTTTAAAATTTTTAAATTTAGAAAACAGATGCAAATTTACTAAAAAAATAGATTACAAATGGCTAGAAAACTAATATTTCCTACCAGTCACCGATCCATCAGAATACGTAGTAAAACACAGAATGAAACTGCTGTTTCTGTCAGTTTTCTCCAGCTCTTATTTTATACCTGAAGCAGTAAATGTTTTAGTAGTTTTTACTTAAGATTTCCTCGAGTGTTTTAAAAAACATCATCAATGAAGGTTGGAGAATCAAAACAAGGAGCTAAATAGCTTAATAAAAAATAGTTTTCCCCCTCGCTAATGTGTAAAACATCCAAAGCTGTTTGTCTCATCATTGGTCAAAACGGATCCAAAGAAACCGAGTAACGCAACTCCTCTCTGCATGAAAGCTGTGAAGTATGATGTCCAATTCAAATGAAATATTTAGCCAGTAAGATGGACTCTGACTGCCCTTCCTGATGACGTATATTTTAGAGGCTGGATATTAAAGCTCTCAGAGAGATGTTGGAACAGTGTTTAATGGTAAAGCAAGAAAAAGAGTCGGCAAGATGAGGGCTGTGGCGATTTTTCATATGGGCCATACAGGCAGTTGCCCAGGGCAGCACTAAAAAGGGGCCACACAAGCACCAGATATAAAAAAATGCAACCTATCTGTAAACTTTGTCTTGAAACTTTCTATTGCTTTTATGCGCAGTCAATAGGGATTTGCTGCTGCGAATAGGGAGACTGTTACATGGTTCAAATGGGACTAAACTGCAGTTTGACCCAACCCCACAACTGAGATAACTTCCTTAATTTTGATTGGTTGGGAGTTACATATTACATATTTTCTGGATATTGTCCAACCGTAGATGTCAATCATGTAAACATTTCTTTTAATGTTGCACATCTTCATTCAGTCCTGAAGGTTTTCACAAATTATAGCGTGATCCCAAACACTGGACCTAAAACTAGGAAAATATAATAAGTGTGTTGGGCTCATGTCAGAGCTGCAGAGAGTTTACCTTATTTCAAAATTTTCTGCCCTGTAATGCCAAGGTAATATAATAGGAGCTGCATGGCTGGATTTCTCATCTGGCTGAAATATTTTCATCAGAGCAAAAGTAAAAACTGCTGATGGAGGAAAGGAAAAAGAAATACTACGTTTTACTGTAATAAGTTGTATTGGCATATTTGTCTTTTTTCAAAAAGTATTGTATCAACTTTTACTAAGCCAAGTTCGTTTAATTTGTATTTTAATGTCCAAATTATATTAAGAATAAAGAGGCCCATTTAATGTGTTACTCATGCAGTTTTCAGCCATTGATAGATATGTGTGCAGATATAAAGGAGTGCTGGATGAACCGCTTCTTACCTGGTTTTCATTTTCCTCGGTTTTAAAACCAAGACCCGACGTAAGAGGGTTCCAGTTACTAGTAGGTGAGTTTGCCTAGAGTGGTAAAGATTGTTAGGTACAGAACTTAACATTGAACTCTATTTTGCCTCTACATAAAATAAGTAAAGTTTATCAACGAAAACTTTGTCCTGCTATCATTTTTCTTGTTTTTCCTACCCTTCGTCGGTGTCTGGTTCCAAGGGGGGCTGCACTGTGTTTCTGAACATAAAATTGCAAAAAATAAATGAGAAAAATATTCAACTTGAAATTGATTTGTAAATTTAGATTAGGGATGCACTGAAACGAAAATTTTGGCCGATGTTGATAACCGATAACATTATTTTAGTGGACGATAACTGATATTTACTGATATTGTAAATATCATATATAGCTCTGTACCCTTTCTACTTCGTGAAAAAGATGACACCACCGCTTACAATTCTGCGCTGCATCACTATAACATGACCAAACAAATGCAACAGAACACAAACAGTAACCAGATGGAACTAAACTTGGTTTGTTCATGTCAGCTCAGTCGCTTCGTGGCGTAAGAGCCCGTCTTTGAAGCAGGAGACCTGGGTTAGATTTCCAGTTGTGTCAGGAAGGGCATCCGGCGTAATAACTCTGCCAAACCTGTGTCCAAGATGCACTGACTTACTGTGGAGACCCCTGAATAAGGGAGCAGTTGAAAAGACTCCTCCTCCTGTTGAATATCGGTCTAAATCTACTTATGGACCGATATTGATATGTTAACTGCATTAACATCGATACGTTGTGCATCCCCAATTTAGATGCAGCAACGAAATGATAAGCATCCTTAGCAGATCATCCAACTGATTCTTGCACAAGAGAAACAAAAAGCACTAACAGTGGTGAAGTATTAGCTCCACCTCATTTATTTACTTTCCTTTAACGTTTTTTTATTGGTTTTGATGAATAGTTTGTTAAACAGGCGTTTCAGACTGTGGTTTCTGCTGTACATGAACACTTAATAATCATTGATTACAGATGCACTCTCTGTTCAAAATATCCCAAAAAATGTTCAAATCTACATTGAAGTTGCGTCTGAAACTTGTAGCTGTTTGTCTTTGACATCATCAGACCAGGATCCTGACATTGTTTCTTTGTTGCGACCTTTTGAGGAACCTGTTATCCAGGTATCATTCCAGTCACTGCTAAATAAAAACATATTTTGTCAACATATTTATGTTAGTTATTCCTTTTTAAGAAAAGCGAGATCTACCGACAACTACCTGGTCACATCAGAAACTCCAGATGGGACGAGTGTCTGAGATTAGGATCAGGTACATTGGTGTACACGACCCGCCTGAACGTAAACGGACCGGTGCAGCTAGAGCTTTTCGTTTTGGCTCGGCTCTTTTTTTACACCACAACAGACTGGAGCAGACCCAATCTGTCCATCTCCAGCTCCATCCCTAACACGAAGTAGCCATTTGCTTTGACAGCATCAGAGCAAATTTCTGACATTTTTATTCAAGGTAATTTTTTTTTTAACTTTTGTTTCCTGCAGGTTGTTTTTGGTCAACTGGTTTTGGAGGGAACCAGAGCTCGTTTTCAACTGGAACCCAGGTCCCGTTCTACTTAAAGGTAAAAACAAACACAGTCACCTTGTAAGTATGTAAGGGTGGTCTTACATTCTCCCCATGTTTGTATTTTATTAATTTTAGTTTTCCTTGCACATCTCCAGAACTGTCAGGATAATTATCTGCCATGACTTTATAAAAGTGAAGTCTAACCACTTTTATGCCGGGAGGGTTTGTTTGTTTCGACACATTAAAAGAGGAGAAATCACTTAAAGACAAATAGCAATATTTCTCCTTTTATACAGTTTTTAGGTGTGTTTAGGGCTGTAACTAATGGTTACTTTGCCAATGGATTAATCTGTTGACCATTTTTTGAATAATCAGATAGCAAAAGGTGCTTAATAGGAGATTTTTTTACATAATTTGAACCAGGTTAAGCCAAAGCTAAGCCACCTGAGAAGTTCTAGATAGAGAATATTTACAGACCAAAAAGGGTTTTCATTCTAAATGCAAAATATATATATTTTTGCCCAAGTTTTGTCTAATTGCTGCTCTGAGTCGGTTGTTCATTCAGCAAACTGTATACTCAAGGTAAGGATTATTTGATTATTAAATTAGTTGATGATTATTTCAATTATTGATTAATCAAGATCTGATTAATTGTTTCAGCCCTAGTTGTGTTCATTTAAGAAAGTGAACTTTGGACCTTTTAAACAAGGTGGCAAAATCTCCCAAATATCTGATTAAACACTTGAGATTTTATTTTAAAATTAATAAGCAAGTAATGCACCCTAAAACTCTAAACTCAATTGTTTTCACTTGGAATCCAGATACCATTCCTAAAACTAAACTAAACTTTACTATAGTGTATTTCTGGTCAGGAATCAATCTTCATACGGTTGTCTTCTAGTAATTCTTCTTGCACATTTGCAGAAATGTGTTACACAAGTGAAATCTGCCTACATGCACATGGTTGTCTTCCTTTTTCTCTGGCTCCTAAAACAGAAAAAGAAAACATTTTAAGACAAACATGTGCATATCTTCACTTCCTGGGTTTCTCTGTGGCGTGTGTGTAAGAATGTGGGCTTTATTCTTCAAAAAGCAACGAAATCTCCCAAAAATGCTGATTATCAACTTCACATTTGTATTAAGAAGTAATTTTAAAAAGTACTTGAATAAGGTAATTAATTTGTTAATACAGCCTAAAACTGTAGCATAATAATCTCCTATCTATTTTGCTGTGAATAAGCCTTTTAAGTAATTTCACTGGTCCATTTCGATACCGATAAATAAGAAACAAATCCAAAACCAGAAGGATTAAAATGATTTCTATTAAGAATGCGAAGTACCTCAACAAGACTTGTTTCAGATAAATATGCAATGAAGAGTTAACAGCAAGTAATGCACATGCTGTGTTGTTAGAAATAAATTAATAATGCATCATTCATTGTTAACCAGGGCTGGAAAGATAGTCTAGCACGCAGTAAAAGACAAATATTTGTTATACAAATAGTCCAACACATCATATTACGGTTCAAGGACACAACGGAGTACAATTAAATTTTAGAGGGTGATCACTGTGCATAGAGAATAGTTTAGTCCCATAAAAAAAAAAGCTTAATCAGTGATTCTAGGATCGTCTGTTAAGTTTTTCATCCACTTACTCTTGACGAGGGGCTTTTAGTGTCAAACCCCTCCATTGGCAAATAACATCCCTGAAAAATAAAAATAAAAGAATTAGACTGAGTCTGAGGATTGTTTATTCTGTTTAGAAATGCTCCACTTTTTACTCTGATCATGCCCTGAACCTTTTTAACTGCATGAATAGAAGAAACGTGATTAAAAATGAACATTAAATACTGAGCAGATCTGATTAAAATTCCTCAAAGCTTTGTAAGGAAATAATTGCCTCACCTATCAAAAGATGTCGTAAAAGTCAGAATTAAAGGGCTGGTTCCCTTACATTTCTCAAATTCTGATATTGAACTCGATAGTTTAAAAAGTTGATGTCTTTATTTTTTACCTGGCAATCAAAAGATGTGCGTAATTTTTCTGCTGCCACTGCCCATCCAAAGAAACAGAGAAATATGAACACTCTCATCATGAAAATCGTTGGTCCACTTTTCTTCTACGTCTGCTTTGTAGGATCTCTGTAGGGAGATTAGATGTTTCGATCCTCTTTCCTTAATTCAAAGTCCAAATAGGTTGTTTTGATCCTTTCTGTTGATTTTGTTAAAAGTCAAACATGCTGAATGTGTAATCAGTTAATCCCATAAAACGCGACTTTGACCGGAGCTGAAATAAAGACTGCTAGATCTAAAACAGTCACTTCTCAATAAGTTAGAATAGCATCAGAAAAATAATTAGTTCAGTAATTACATTAAAAAAGTTAAAACTTCTATAGACTCATGACACACATTTCAAGTGTTTTCCTTCATTATTTTCATGAATATGGCTGCAAGCTGATGAAAACTCAAAATTCTGTTTCTTAGATAATTAAAATGCTGCATAAGACCAATAAAAATCTATTTAATGCAGAAATATTAGTGCCTAAATAAATATGAGTAGGAGTTTTCCACAAGTAGGGCAAGCCACAAATAGTCATTGCCAACCAAGCTACTTATGGAAAGTTAAGTGAAAGAACAAAGTGTGGTGGAAAAAAAAGTGGGAAAATTGTAGCCTTGAGAGGAGAGCTCATCCCAAACGTTCTAGGGAGATTCAAAGGATAACCTCTTCATACAGCTGTCAGGAGATCTGAGGACGTGCAGCAATATATGCATGAGTAAAAAGTGACACCTTAGCAGAGTCTTGATTGGTGAAAAGAGCAGATGGTGAGAGATGATTTGCTTATACAAGAATCGGATGGTGCACACAGGACTCTCTAACAATTCATCTGATGGTGGGGATGGTGAAATGGGTTTTGGTCTTACTTCAACATTCGTTTGTAAAGAATAGCATAACTTTGTTCACCCGAACAGCAGAAATTTTATTTTATGTTCCTTTTATTGGCTAAACAATTATGGGGAGTTGGGAGCTGTCCAGCATATAACTAATAAATTATTCTGGAAAAATCCAACATATCAGTATTACAAAAATGGGTCCCAGCATGGTAAGATGCAGTAAAACACTTGAGTGGTTTTTATGCAGTATGTACCTCTGGACTCCTGATTTGGAGTGCTTTATGTTTGCTACACCTTACATCACCAAGTGTTGGATGTTCCTGGACTCTAGAGCAGTGGAGACATGTTCTCTGGAGTGTCAAATCATGGATCCAATAGATGATTCTGAGTTTTTGCAGCTGCCAGGAGAACAGCACTGCAGTGTTTCAAGTAAAGTTTGGTTTTGGATAATTGTATGTTGCAGACTTTTGGAACAGTTTAGGGGCTTTATTTCTAACATGACTCTGGACTATTGCACCAAGAACTTGACTGACCTGCTCAGAGTCCTGATATGAACCTGATGGAGCAACTTTGGGATTGATTTGAGTAAGGACTTTGAGCCAGGCCTTCTCGTCCAACATCAATTATTTATGAGTATTCATAAATAATTGTTCATAAATGAATAAAAGTATTCATACCCAGTGAACGCTGTAATAGATTTTATAACACGAGTTATAAACTTGAAAGTATTTTATGATAAACTAATAGTGTATTTTTGCATTTGTATGTAGCTACATGCATCCCACCATCAACTCACTAATTTCCCAAGCTCGGCTGGGAAAAAGATCCCCACAGCATGATGCTGCCACCACCACGTTTCTCTGTTGGGAGTTTAGGGCTGAGTTGGTGTTTTGATTGTAAGCCCTAAAGTTCAATTTTGTTCTCTAATCAACGCAGTCTTTAAGTTTGTAGTCTCTCCATGGGTTGTGGGGATCTGGACTAATTTCAGCTTTCTTTAAACAGTTGTTTTTTTCTTACTGCTCTTCCATACAAGGCAGATCTGTGGAGCGCTCGAATCATGGCTGCCCTGTTGGCAGATTGTCGCACGGGAGCTGTGGACTTCTGCAAGTCCTCCAGAGTGACCATGGCCCTCTTGTCAGCTCCTCTGATTAATGCCGTCCTTGCTCAGCTTGTCAGTTTAGGTGGACAGCCAGATTTGCGTTGGTGCTGTAGTTCTCTAGCAAACCTCTGAAGCCTTCACAGAACAGCTGGAGAACATATGGAGATTAAATTTATATATTTGGATTCTGTTTACTAATTAGTTTAATTCTTAGGGTCAATTGCTTCTCAGAGTAAAGGTTGCACATTTGCATGGTTTATGCATTAAACAGGTGTTTGACTGCAAAAAATATGATTCAACTGCCTGGAGGAAGGCAGGTAACCAACTAATTTGTGCTTGCAGGGTCCAGGGAAAAACTTCCCTCCATTACCCCAATTAAGTATTAAGAACTTTCTGATGAAGTTATTTTCTTAGCAGCAGCAGAAGATGCTAAAGATAACTTTTTATCAGTACAGAAAACCCTTAATATCCCTTTCTAGACATTTTCTCTCAATTCATTTGAGATTTCGCGTTGATCAAGCACAAAACACAGCAGACTGAATTAGCTTCTTAAATGAAAAGTAAAATTTATTATTCCTGAACCACAAAATAGACTTCTTTGGTTGTACAAATTCACTAGTTACAGTCTTATATGAGCTATAACCCTTGACCCTAGGACTTCTGACCCCGCAGCCTCTGGCCTGTTAGCAAGTTAAATCCCCTGAAAAGAACTCAAGACAAAATAATACAACAGAAACATAAAACACGGCATCAATGTAGTGAAACCCATCTGGAAAAAAAATAGTTGCCTACAAATAGTAAAAAAAAACAAAAAAAAAAAATAGCAAATTATATCAAACTGAATTTCAGTCAGTGAAAGCAACAAGAAAAACTAATCATCGACTGTAGATTAAATTAAAATGCTACGACGCTGTGATTCTGCAAAGAAACCCATGAGCTGCATGGTGGTTTTAAAAGTGATTTCTGGTTGGTGCAGCCAGTCACAGCTCTCCCAATCAAACCAATATACATGAAAAGAACATCCCAATAAAAAGCCTAACCTCACCCAGATGCTTCAGCAGTCCAGACAGGCTCAGGTTCTTCCTTTCAGTTTTTTTGTACATTATTCACACGATAAAAGATTGTTTTTTTCAGTGGCATCAGATTTAAATTAACCATAGTCAGAAAAATAAAACATCTGCTACCTTCACATCACTGTGGTAAAACTCCAGATAATGCAAAGACGCCAGGATAGTTTTTTATGGTTCACATTGACTTCAAAATAATACAAAACAAAATACCCTTAGCAGGACAAGTACCATTGATTAATGACGCCAACATGCATGATCCCAGGAATCAGTTGGTGAGCTTCTGCTGTGTCCAGTGTAGTTATTCTCTCTATAGAGGAAGGCAACACCGGTTAATCTGAACAGAGGCTGCAGAGATGACAGAAACCAGCCTGTTGATGCGTCTCAGTAGAGTCATGGGCAACAAGGCGGTTCGCTCCAAACATTTAATCATGCTCCCCCCTGTGATTTAGGTTTATTTATAAAGTAAATGTACGTAGTGATATGCAGATCATCAGTCAAACGCTTTCAGACTCATGAGGATACACCTAAGCTGTCCTCATGAGTTAAAATGGGTTAAAAGTGTAAGTCTTCAATTTGATAAAACAATAAATTATGATACAGTGGCAGTGAATACATGATATGTGCTTCAAGAGAGAAGATTTTCCACAATATGTGACGATGAAGGTAGCAAGCTGTTCCCTCCTCAGGTAATATTTACATCCCAAATTATAAAAACACTTTACAGTCTAATCGCTGAAGTTAGTAAAACTATAACCCATTTCTTTTCATTTCCTGTTTCCACTAAGCCTTTTTTTATATAAACAGTGACATCACAATGGTGCAGAAATAAAACAACACATTTTGATCACCCTCAAGTTAAAATAGATCTGATCTACGAGGCAAACAGAAGATTTAAGAAAATAATTTGTCTGTAAGTAGCAATCCTAGCGAACCACACCGACTCGTCTCCTTCAGGGCGCTGTTAAGGAGCTCGCCAACTTACCCACAGACTATAAAGGCAAGACTGGCACACAGGATATAAGTGAGTATCTATGTGTGGCGACTAAAAGCTTCAGAGTCTCTGCAGTGGTTATATTTGGAGAGCTCGTCTCCTGTCTGTGTGAACGTGTCTGGGTCGTGTTCCTGGTTGTGTTACGTGGGCACAGCGGTTTCCAGGCTGCGGCGGCCCTGCCTCAGTTTGCGTTTGTTGCTGTAAAGGGCCATCTCCTCCAAGGCTGAGGTGGCAGGCGGCGGCGTGGGAACCTGCACCTCAGGGCTGAAGCCATGCCCTGCAAAGACACAAAGGAAGACATGAAGCCTTTAACGCAGCTAAGCAGAAATGTCTTCTTTAGTTGACTCTGTCAGCTGTGTAGCGAAAGATCGAGGCAGTTAGGACAAACACTGCTGCAGCTTTGGATGAGAAGAGAGACCGCCACCCTAAAACCTGCAAGACACGTCCCACACTGAGCAGCAGCAGCTAGAAACAAGCGGTACCAGCAGCGGTGAGCAGGAGCTTGTGAAGGTACCAAACCTGTCAAACAGTTTGTTTACATGCACATGAACCAGGGAGGAGAATTAGATTTAGCCGGGTCACAAGTCAACCTTCCAGCTGTTCTTAAATGTATAAATGAAAGGACAACCTTCATAAGTATCACAGGCTTTGTTAATTAGTGGAGATGAGCAGAAAGTTTCGGAGGCTTCACCGGTGTAACAAATACGAGGATGGTTTTATAGAGATGACTGATTTGGGCTAAACAAGATCATCAGCACCACTGTGACGTTCTCTTCAATATTAAGCTCTGTTTGGAACAGAATACCCACCTGGACGGAGTCTGACTCCAGGCGAGGCCCGAACCTCAGATTACAGAGCCAGAGATGCTGGAGGTACTAATGAGAACCAGAGGAGTCAGCAAAGTGGTTTTCTTCATCGATAATGTTGTTTAGACCCGGTTCTGATCAGTACGTCTAAAACAAGAGCTGGAGGTTTCTAAAAAGCTTTGACAACTGATGATTTAAAGTCACTTTCAACATTCTACTATAAGAAAGTTGGATCGTATTAATACAATTTACCAGCATATGACAAATTAATTTAAACTAGAATCAATAAATAGAGTGTAAAAATGTTCAGACATATATAATCAAATTATGATTTAATTTACGATTTAATTTATAATTCTCTCTAATGTATTATTATACAAATCCAAACACGATTTGAAAATGTCCTGAAGCCCTTTTAGGCGACTAAAATGGATGCAAACATGTTTTTCAGCTTTATTTATCAAATTTTAGCCATGGAAACCTTTCCAAAAACCAAACGGTTCTGGGTTAGAAACTACATCCAAGTGAGTGGCGCCGTTAAGACTGGCTAGAACCTTTGAGATAGGTGGAGAACCGACCTGTTCTGATGGGTTCCATTCATTTCAGTCTGCACATCAACAACACCGATTTAAACTTTATGGACAACTGAGGCCCAGCCTGAGAGAGAAGAATCGCAGATGCACTGATTTTCTAGCTTGAACTACAACACTCTTCAGTGTCGAAGTCATAATGGAGGACAAAAAAACTCAAAGCCATTTTTAGTATCTGGTGTGTTTGAAAACTAAGTCTGAGATGTAAAGAAGCTTCTAGAAAAGGAACCTGTTCTTTCTACAAACACATATCGACAGTTCATTAAGGCTGTTACCACAAAGAGTTCATCTGAAACTGGAATTCAGCCGATGGAAGCTCAACAAAACATGATCGGTGAATCACTCAAAAGAACATACAGCTGGTCTGTTTTTAGTCGCAAATAAACAGCAGCTGACCGCACCATTTCACTCAAACAACAAAGCAGCAGATTCAGGAATATAAACTGCACATCCGTGAAAGAAAGGCTTGAAGTGTTCAGATCCTTAGTGCCACCTTGAGATGGTTCTGACCCAACATACATCTTGCAGATCAGGACAGCCGAAGCAAAGCAACCCCGCATTTTAAACCTAAATCCAAGCTTCGCCACACGAGTTGCAGGTTAGAGTGTATCTGGTCAGACCAACACATAGAAACTCCCCTCACACTCAGCCAACAAACACATGCACACAGGATCCTACCGACAGGAGCTGCTTAGTCCTGGTAGTAACCTGAATTAAAGGGAACAGAACAGGTTGGGGTGAAACACTCAGTTTGTGTAGATGGTTTTAGTGCAATATGAAGCTGAACCTAAGAACAAAATAGTCAGTACATACCGGCATTGCTGGAGGCGTCGATGTATTGCACTTCCTCTGCTGCATCAGGGGTCTGCAGACAACAAAAACAGGCTTTGATAAACAACAGAGGTGGTAATAAAAATGCTCCTTCACAGAGTAGCAACCTGCCACTCACTGAACCTCCACAAGCCAGGGAACATCTACTCTACCACACCCCACACTCCCACCAGAACATCTGCATGTTAAAGGAGAATCTGTGTAGAAATCAGTCACAGGATGTAGTATTAGATGGGCAGGTCCACAGAGTGTAATCAGTAGACACCAAACAAAGCAGCATCTAAAGGTATCAGCTCTGTTCTGCTCTGCAGAGGTTTAACCTGCAGTAAACTGGAAGCTGTAGAAGTTTAATGTAAAAGATTTTCCTTCATATTTAAGTGAACGAGATGTGAACTAAGTTTGAACTCTGCTTTATTCAAATTACAAACCAACTTCAGCAAAACTCCAGTTGGAGCTGAAAATGATGCCAATGCAGATGAGAGAGCATGCCTGCAGCATTTTAGGAACTCGAGCCTCTTTGCACAGTGCCTTACAGAAGCCTTCATACCACTTGAACCTTTTCACATTTTATCCCATTTCAATGTGTTTTATCTGGATTTTATGGGATAGATCAACACAAAATGAAAGAAAAAGGATACATGGTTTTAAAAATATCTGACAGATCTAAAAGTAGCCAAGGTTCAGTCAGATTGGGTGGGGATGCATCTGTGGACATCAGTTTTCTTGCAACGATTCTAGTTGGGTTTAGGTCTGGACTTTAACTGGGCCCATTCTAACTTACACCATGCTTTGACCAATCAGAAAATGGCCATCAGAGGCAACACAAGAAAGAACTTCTCCCCAGATAATGTTATTAATGTGCAAAACCAGGGCTGCAAGAACGATATAATTTGGTTTATATGGAGTCAAAAGTCATCACGGTCTTGCCTTCCTCCCAGTTTTACATTTTTTAACTCCTCTACAGCCTCTAAGAGGTTAATTTTCCATATTTGGCTCCAAACATTTTCCTGTTCCTGCCAAAGAAAAGCATCCAGACTGCATTACACTGCCACCACCGTGTCTCTCAGCGTTCTCCCACAAACGTTTGATTAGAAGTTGTGTGAACGGGTTCGGACACAGGCCAGAAACCCATAATGGCCGTGGTTCCAGCCACTCTTCAGATGATAGACTGAACAGAGCTCTGTGAGATGGTCAAACCTGGGGATATTGTTTTCTGACCCAACCCTGCTTTAAACGCCTCCACAGCTTTACCCCCGACCTTGTCTGCTGTGGTCCTTGGTCTCCATGATGCTGTTTGTTCTCTAATGTTCTCTCACAAACCTCTGAGGTCTTCACAGAACAATTACATTTACACTGCGATTAAATGACACCTGGTAGATTTTATTTAGGGGAATTGGAGTAAAACAAATGCACGCCACACTTCACTTGTTAATTTGTAAAATCCTTGTACATCGCTACTAAGCACCACCATGAGATTATAACATGACGAGATGAGAAAAGGTTCAAGGAGCATAAATACTTCTGCGAATCTACCTTATTTTTTTTATTAGCTGAGGTTTGAAATAATTCAATTATTGGTCCTCAAAAATTGGAAAAATACTCTTGAAACCCGTTCAATGCATAAAGACGATGGTCTTTCCCAGCTAGAAATACCACTAAAATTCGGCTTTGCATGCTTTTGTTTTTGATTAACCATTAGCATCTAAGCTCAAAGTGTCTCGCAAAACAAGATGCAGATTTATGGTATTTGCCAAATAACTTGGTGCATTACTGCCACCTTGTGGTAGCAACGCATTACAACCTGGTGCCACGTAGTATTGGAATTTTTTTTACTGGAGTAACAATTTTCACATTTGGACATGAGTAATAAACACCAATACAACATGTAAACTTACTACCACAACAGAGGTCACTGTAAACAAACCAGACACCACACAGAACCTGACGCTGTAACTGACAGACGCACACAAACCCAAAACAAAGAAGACCGGTAGACCAGCAGAACTCCAGGAGTCCCCTGCGCCCTCTCCTGTCATTCCCTCCAAACAGGCGGCCACCAGATTATGAAAACGCTCTGAAAAATTACTCGAAATGAAGGCAAAGGAGGACACCAATGTTTCAAAAGGCAGGAGATGACGTTAAACTTCTGTCTGAAATGTCATGACCCATGCATGGACCAGATAGATGGAAGTGAATGTGAGAGTGGGTGAGATGCTGAATTTATAACCATAACCGATTCAGGTTAGTGGAATCAAAAAGTCCATGTCTGCAACAGGTGAGCATTACGTTTGAGATTGATTAGTTAGCAGAGCAATATAAAAAGATGTGTTACTGATAATGTTTTTACATGTCAAAGAGGGAGAGAAAGAGAGTCGTTATTTGTTGCTTTCCTTGCGAGTGCAAGTTAGTGAGCCACACCTCTACCAGACAGCTCCGATCAACCGGTGAGCCACGACCCAGACTGCAGCCACACTGATGCCTCTTGATCAACAATAACTAGAGGGGAGAGGCAGCAGGGAAAGCCAGGGGGGAGGAAGGGAGGAGAGGCTGGGGCGGGGCCCCCCGGAGCTTAGCATGCAGCCAATACCTGAATGTCGTATACGGGTTTGGAAGAAGGAATGGCGGCAAACTGTCGGTAGTCAAACTTCTTTGATGACAGGGACTAGAAGGATAGCAAACAGGGATGAGCAAAAAGCAAGGGAGAGAGGGAGGGTGAAAACAAGAGAGTGGAGGAATATAGAGAGGAGGAGGAAGAGGAGTGGGAGGCAAAAGAGGCTAATGGGTGAACCAGCTGAGGCATATGATGGAGAGCAATGTGTGTCAGTTTACTGACGTTAAGCAAGATGGTGGATTTATGGCAATGTCGTTTGTAGGAAATGTCCTCTTGCCAGCCTATCAACGAGGAACCCGATTGATTTTGTATCATAACTAAAACTCTTATCTTAACTAAAACTTTAAACTGGACTTAGTATTAAAGCCAATTTTACATGTTTGAGAAAACAAGCTCTCCAGGAGTGAACAAACATACAAAGCAAGAACCCTGACAGGGTGGAAGCTTACCAGCCTGCCTGGTGAGGTTAAAGCTCGAGGACTGAGGTCTGTCAAAAAATACAAAACATGTTTTAGTTAGCACAACATTGAACCTTCCTCGACAGTATATCTCATATATGAACTGTCCTGTAAAAGGATTGAGTTTCTTCCCGTTTTGTCACATCACGACCTCAAAACAAATAGTATTTTATTGGGATTTCACATCATAGACCAACACTAAGTAGTAGATCGTGAGGCAGAAGGGAAATGACATGGTTTTCTTTCTCACCTTTTACCCTGACACCCCTAAACCAGGGGTCCCAGACCACCGGGCCCTGGACCAGTACTCAGCCACGGAGCTATCGGTTAATGTGTGGTTATTTTGAAAAACTAGGAGGCATCAGTGTGCTTCTGCTGGTGCACTTGAGAAGTATTCACACAGAGGAGGAAGGGTCCAGCCTAAAGGCATCAGTCGCGAGCAAAAAGTAAGGGACCCCTGACCCCTTAATGAAATTAACTTTTAGCTGTGCAAGGATCTTCTCCATCAAATCTCTTGATGTGCGAAGCTTGTACACAAATGACCTGAGGTGTGATTGCTTTGAAAATGGTTCTACCAAGGACTGAGTCAGGAGGGCAGAATACAAATACATGCCACACCTTTCAGATTTTTGCATGCAAAGGCTTTTAAAACTCATGCATCCTCTTCTTTCCACATCACAATAATGCAATGCTTTGTGTTGGTCTATCACATAAAACCCCAATAATGTAATGAGGTTTGTGGTGGTAATGAGACAGAATGTGAAAAACGGTTACATAGAACTCTTGGATTAGCTTCATATTTTGTTGGCAGTGAAACCGATCTCGTCCAGCACCAGTAAAACAAACATTTCCCTAAAAAGACCGGTGTGTGTCTGCCATGGCCGTACCTTCCATGGGAGTGGGAGACGGCGTTGGAGCCGGCGACGGGGACTCGGTCAGCTGGTCTAGCGTCCCCCGCTTCTTCCCATCCCGAGACTTGGAAATGACCATCTGAGCTTTCAGTGCGTCTTGTTCCAGAGACTTCATTCTACACAAGAGACAACAAGGTTCAAGGAAATCCTCTAAAATTATGCCAGAGGTGTACAAATAAGCACAAGAAATGGCAGAGGTAGTTGTAGGCCATTCACTACTGAGTTCAGGTGCTCCTTGTCCTGGTTTGCTTAGTTCATGACGAGATAAATAGAGAAGGAAGGCATTCCAGGAAAAGGACTACCCACTGCTAGTAGGTTTACCCTCAACACTCATCAGCTTGCAAAATTACTGCTGGCTATGTGCTGATAAACATACTGCTAGAATGGCAAGACACAAAGGAAAATAAAGAGCTCTACAGGGAAGGGGGAAGGACGAGACAGAGGAAAGAGAGGTTGGGGTCAAACTGAACTAGAGACAGAAAACGCAAAAGACGTGCAGAAGCAACAAAAAAACAAGAACAAGAAAGGCAACAGAAGCACTGTTAGTGTTGCTGCAAGTGCTTGCTTGGACCTTTCTGAATCTGGCCTCTAGCAAAATACCCCAAAACCAAAGCACCCGAGCACACCCCCATGATGCCGTGTGTCTGGCCCTAGTGGCCAGGGCCGAGGAGCAGACCTGAGCCGGGAGGCTGCAGAGGAGGAGGTAGAGGAGGAAGCATGGGGCTGGGGGACTGCGCCCTGAGAGGCCCTCACTCGGGCCTGGTAGAGCCTCTTTGCCAGGTCCTGCTCATACTGTCTAACATCCTCCTCTAGGCCATAGGGCCTGTGCCCCGCAAGCCACAGAGATGGGAGAGAGGGTGACAGAGGGAAAGGGAGTGGAATGAAATGAATTTCAGGATGAAGGAGAAATTTGATGAGGAGACAGAAAGGGACACAGACAGAAAAAGAGAAGAAAACCCAAGAATGGAAGATAAAACACCGACAAAATTAGGAAAACCAGGAATAATAAATAGGTTTTAGACGTGACATCAGGGAGAAGGAAACAGACCAAAGCTAAGTAGAACTTTCATCTGCAAACAGTGAACGTGTGCTATCAAACTCAGTGGTGTTAATGATCTCACTTTACGTCTGGTACAGTTTTAGCTGCTAAAATCTAATGTTTGTATTACTTTAAAAACAGCAGCAAAGCATTTCATACTTAAAGACAAAGAGGTGATGTTTCAACTAGACCATTAAGTGCCTTGCAAAAGTATTCAGCATTTTGAGTTATATTACAACAAACTTCAATGTATTTTAGTGCACAAAGAAAGGCCCAATTTGTATGGAAGAAGTATAATACATGGTTATCAACATTTGTCTTCAGCCTAAATGAATACTTTGTCCAACCAACTTTGACTGCAGTAAAAGCTGACAGTATTTTTGGGTTGGTACCCCTGTCAGCTTTGTACATCTAGAAGCTTGCCAAGTGTCTGAACAGCGATGTTTAAAGCTAGCTTTATACTTGACGTTTTTATAGCTTTTTTATTGTTTAAGAGTCTGAAATTGTATATAGGTATGTTTCACCTGGATTTATACTGAGATTAAATTATAGATATTAGTAATAAGGGGATTTTTCTGAAGGATATCAGTCGGACTGCGATTATTTAGGGGTATCAGAATAAAGCCGGCTGAATACAAATGCATGCCACACTTTTCAGATTTTTAATTGAACAAAGGTTTTAAATTCATGTATCATTTTCCCTCCACTTCATAATTATTTTTGTGTTTGTGTTAACTTTGTGTTCACAAACTAAATCCAACTGAAATATATGGAGGTTTGGGGCTGTGATGTGAAAAAATGTGAAACATCGTAAGGGGTGTAATTACTTTTGCAAGGCGCTTTTCGTGTTCTTTCCATATATTCATGAGCTTTTCGTTTTTGTGGAGAAAAGTCGTTTATTATTCATTATGGGGAAAACCATGACTTGATGCAATAATCATTCTGTTTTCAGGCCTGATTATTGCTACATCTCAGTACAAAATTTCACATCTAATGATATATGCAGTTTTCCTTCAAATCTGCATGCATCAGTTACCGTGCTGCCCTCCACATGGCCCTCTTCTCAGCTTCCAGCGCTCGCTTCTCTGCAGGGGAAAGGTCCTTGTCGGGGGCCACAGCCAGCTCAGGGCTCTGCATACGGAGCCTCTCTTGATGTCTGCGTTCTGCTTTGGCTGTGCGGATGGGAGCCGTCGACTCTCCAGGGTAGGCCGATATCAGACTGATGAGACACATCATTGGTAGAGATAAATAAGATTGAACTGACCAACGGCAAGCAGACATTCAAAAGTTACTCTAAAAAAAAGTCTTAAAACTGTAATCACCCCGTCATAGAGTTTGGTCTCTGCTCCAACCTTAAGCTGTCCTCCAGTGAATTCCTTTGTGAGTGACCCTTGCCATCCACTGAAGAAGGCCTACAGACGAACAGAGAAAAATCAGAAGCCAGTTTGTAAAAGAAAGTCAAAACGGAAAAGATTTAAAACAAGGTTCTCACCCTGAGCTGCCACTGTAGCTCAGTGGT
The DNA here is from genome assembly GCA_036173005.1 of Crenichthys baileyi. Classification (NCBI taxonomy): domain Eukaryota; kingdom Metazoa; phylum Chordata; class Actinopteri; order Cyprinodontiformes; family Goodeidae; genus Crenichthys; species Crenichthys baileyi. The sequence continues at coordinate 272,153 of JAHHUM010000943.1, forward strand.
GTGGAGCAGTGCTGAGATGGGCTAGATGCAGGCTCCACCTTGTACTCAACCCCGTCTAATAAGACCTTTCCTGTAGCCTTCATGTGCGCCACTTGCTTAGCCAGGTCTTCTTCATCCTCCTCCTCATCTTCGTCCATCAGGTATTCCCGCGCTCGCTGCTCAAACCTCCTCTCTGGGACAAAGTGATAAGACGCAGACGTGTAAATTCGCACGAAAATCCAGCTCAGGCATGTTTTTATTGGTTGTGGGATGACACTGAAAACAAACCTTCCTCCTCCCTCATTTTCTTGAGGTCATCCTCTCCAACGAGGGAGACTCTGGGTTTGGGTTTCTCTGGGGTTTGCTGCTTCACGTCAATCTCAAAGTACTTCTGCCGGTCCCTGAACGAGCGCTGTTCTGGGCTGTTCTTACCTCCAAATAAAGGACTCTTAGGGGACAATCAAAGAGAAGATGATAAACAGTTATTTTGATTTCACCGTTCCTGACCAAGAAGATCAATGAAGCTGTCTTGTTCTTGAGGTGTTTGCAGCCAAGAGATGCCAGAGGATGGAAGGTCAAGAAGACAAAAGTACATTAAATAAAACCATAAAGGTGATTTCAGAGGAGCTTAAAGGGAAGCTTGTCACTAACAGCAGCGTATATGTAGTTCTGGGAGCAGAGAAACCACCACCGGTCAAGCCAAGCACACCGCAGCCCAGACCACAACCAGGGCTGCTCCAGCCATGGAAGCGGCGGATACCTGCAATTCCACGGAGGTTCTGGAGAAGCGTGGCACCGCTGCCAGGCTCATATACTCCCGTCGATCAGAAGATAGGGAGGGCCGGGGTGAGACCTTGCTGGTCAGACCCTCACCACCTCCTTCCTGACCATCAGTTCTATCATCAAACACGTCGTCGTTCAACACAGGCTGAAAGGGCCAAATAAATCATGTCCTAACTGTCAGAGCAGCTTTCAGTGCAGAAATATAGAACTTTAGAACCGTTCCCATTCAAACATGTAAAAATAAAGAACTTCACATGATGAGGTCTGATCTCGTGAGTCGGGCTGAAGCGTAAACGTTTAGCTCAACTTTTAGAATCGAATGTCTGAAACAAATCTACTTTTTAATGACACTCCAAGTTATTGAGATGCATCTCAAGTGCCGAATTTGATGGCAACTTCAACATCGCCTCCTTCGCTTATTTAGTACTCCTCCAATAAAACAGCTGTAATGCTATTTGCTTCAAATAAACCTTACTGACACTTAAAAACACACCAGTGGTGTGAGAATCCTGCAGAAATAGAGAAATACTGTTGCGTGTAACTATATTAGCTCCAACTGGGGGCGTCTGGCTGCTGAGCATAGCTCCACGTTCTGTCACGTCTTCTGGAGAAACCATTTTACAGTAACGTCACTATGACAATGCCGTGCACATTATTTATTTAGTGCACTGCATTGTTAGAAGGACATTTACCTGGTTTTATGCAACACTTTGAGTATTGTGTGTTTGACGTCTTTGTTATGTATACATTTTAAACAGCATCTGGATCCCGCTTGTGTCTCACTAAATTTAGTGTAATTGGGTACAAGGTCCTATAAAACTACGACAACAAGCTATATTTCAAATAAAACTGTAAACTAATGCTTAGATTAATATGAAAAAACAAGGAATTGGGTATCATGTTTTACGTCCCATCTTGTTGATATCTTTACTGACCTCTGGTGAAGGTTGTGTTGGGTGAAAATTGTTCCTCACGGCGTACAGATCCTGTTGGCAGAGAAGAAAATGATTGTTAACATAAAAGGAGAGTCAACAGGCAGATGAAATAAATATAAAACAAGATTTCACATCAGTGCATGAGCCACACATGGACGGATGGATGGATCAAGAGGCAGATCAGCACCAGTTTGACAGATGAAGTAAGTAGAGCACAAAAACAAACGATGGACACATCCCACATGTCACAGCACGTCACAGACTCCGCCCCTATGACAGCATGCAGGCTTCTCTTAGGACCGCCTGCTTCAGTCAGGGTGAGGGGGGGTGGAGCCAAACGAACCAGTCAGCACAGCATGCTCGTGTCGTGACCTGGCCGGTTCCGGTCAGCACCTCCTACCTGCGGCGGCTCCAGCACTGCCAGCGAGCGAGGCACGGCGGCGAACGCCTTGTATGCCTGCTTGACATTCATTTGGAAGTCGTCGGGCGAGCAGGGGGAGGGGGCGCGAGGCTGCAGGTGGGGGACGGAGGGGGAGGAGTCATGGAGGTTGGATCCATATGGTAAAAGAGGTGGAGAGGACAAACAGAGACATGGGGGAGAGGGCAGACAATGAATAAAACCAGCAAAGTTCAAGATGGCTGTGGAGGAGCAGCATGGCGGCTGGTTTCATGTGAAAGAGGAGGAGCGATGCAAAGAGAGACAGACAGTAGGGCTTGGGCAGGCAAAGCAGATTCTTCTGTCTGGGCACCTTTGTAAAATAACCAGGCAGGTTAGAGATGAAATCACAGCTTTTCTTATTATTTACCACTCCAATTACAATGATGGCTGGAGAACAAACTTTTAGCAGCTTAACTTCATTCTGAAGCTCAGAGCTGAATTCAGCACGCTATTGCTTAAATGTGCTCAGGGCAAACAGACACACACCTGAACATTCAATAACAACTCTGGCTTTGTTCGGTAACAATCAGTTGTGCGCTATAAACATTGGTAACTGCTGTGTTGCATTATTTTAGGGCCTGTGGCCTGAGCAGGCAGCACAGGACGCCTAAAGCCAGCCCAACGTGGTGGTGAGGGGTCTTACAGAGGTCTGGGAGTTGAATGGGGAGGGGCCATGCTGAAAGGGGTTAGGACTGCGGCGCTCTGGCGTGCCGGGGGAGGTGGTGGGCCGCACACGTCCGACTGGCTGGATGGCACCAGGCCGCGTCTGGGGAAAAAAGGAAACAGATGATAAACTTTTAGAAGTGAAAACCAGAGAGGCTGAAATTTAGTGAATGGATGTAGATGCTTGAAATGCCTGAATGAATTTTTGACTATAACTGTACTCCTTTAATGACCAGTGGATCTCTAGAGTGAACACAGTCTGTTAAAGAGCCAGGTTTAAAGTCGTAAGAAGTGAGACCATCAAAACCTTCTGCACCTTTAATGTTTAGCCTGTTCAACTGAAATGAAACACATCAATAAGGAGGGAAATATGAAAAGTAAAAGCTGCAATAACCTGGTTGCATAAGTGAACGCCCTTAAACTGATACTTGGTTAAGGTGCCTCTTGACTGAATTTCAACGTTCAGTCTTCTTTGTGAGCAGTCTACCAGAAACCTACATTATGACTTGGCCACATCAGCACAATATCTTCAACAAAACTATTTTAATCCAGCAGATCTGAGGACATCTCTTGCCCACAGCTCTTTTCAGTTCACTTTTCTTCACTTTTTTGAGAGTTAGTTCTGGACTCTGGCTAAGCCGTTCATTTCCTTCTGGTGAAGCCGTTTATGAGATGATTTGGATCTGTACCTTTACTCACTGTGATGTAGAGACATGAAGTCCCTCGTCACCTGCAATCCTTCTAGCAGACACCTAAAGGGTTTGGGTCATAACTGACTGGTAATTTCACCCATCTCAACAAGAAAGTCCAGCCAACAGCATTATGCTGCCACCACCATGTTTCCCTGGAGTTAATGTGATCTCTAGGATAATGCACACAGTCTTGTTTTGATGCTAGATACCTTTTGCAAGTTCAGGTTTAGTTTTAAACAACATAAAGTAACATAAATCACTCTCCTTTAAGGTTCTGGGAGATTTTAGCGAGGCCTTGATGTTCTCTTTGGATGAAAAAGCCTCTGTCTTGCAGTGTCACTCCTCCTTCCAGCTGTATGAAGAATACATATATGTGTCCAGCTAAACAAGGTCATGGTCATTTAGCTAAACAATGCAGAGAAAGAAATATTCCTCACACACCTGAATTTTATTTCAGGTTAATCAGATTAACTGAAACTGATGGGAGGTGTGAACTGATGAAGGCTGAAAGTTCAGCAAAATATTAGGTTATGCGTATGAAACCAGGTTATTTTATTTATTTTTATTGTATTTTTTACATTTTAACCTCTAAACGTGTTTTTTCAGTTGGGTTGAACTGCGCTTTTATCACGTTGAACATGCAGAAAGTTTTTATAATGATTTATTGAGGTCCAATTCTCTTTGGATACTTTAAACTGTTTTGTTTAGGGTTCTAAGAACCTAAAGCAGAAGAGCCAATAACATAATCTGCCAAGCCTGAGTCACCTTTCAAAAACCCGTTTACTGTTCTTTAATCAACGCTTGACATTTAGTTTAAGAGGTGCCCAGCTCTTCTCTAGTTTTCTTCTGACACTCACTGATGATGAAGTGCTGTCCTTAGCAGTGGGAGTGGCAGTGTAATGAATGTTTGCCTGTGGAAGAAGAACAAAATTCAAACAAATTTAAAATCTGTGACATTAAGACATCTGTATGACTCAGCAGCATCCAGTTTAATTGAAAGCCCCACTGAAATAACTATAAAACTAATGAAGCTTCTTCAGGATGATGCAGGGCCACTTAAAGACACGTCTCAGGCAGTGAAACAACCAGGTTTTACCTTCGGCCATATTTCTTAAATTTACTCATGTACAGGCTGCTACAAATATGCTCTTAATTATTGTCATCTAATGTCTGAGCTAGAAAATGAAAGAAATCATAAAATGTTAGAAATCATCCTCCTCAGGGGGGAAATTTAAAGCCATAGCTGGTCAGCAAAGACATTAAGAGAACCCCATCTTCAGGTAATGCTCATCTGAGATTCACATGTTTTTCAGCCAGGAAGGACCGAGGCAGCTCAACAGGTTATGTTTCATTAACGAATGTCTGGATCTGCAAAGAGGGTCACAAAGCCCACTTACAAAGCGGGTCTCCCTGCCTGCACACAGGGAGCTGTTAAAGGAGTGGTGGCTGGGCTAAGGGCGGGAAGGAAGGTCAAGAAGGTCAGCTGTAAAATACCTCCGCTGAGAAGCTACAAGTGACTCATGAATAATGATGAGGTGAATTAAAGAATAATAGGATGGTGGTTGGTGAATACTGGAGGAAGGCGTGCTGGGGCAGCTCACCGGTTGGATAGTGGGAGAATACGGTGCTTCCCGGACTGGGCTGTCCGTTCTGGTGTAATCGGATGAAGGCGCCTGGAACAAAATGAGACAGAGCTAATTAATCAGCAGCTCAATGTTTCATTTACTATACCAGAAATACTGCAGTGATAACAATGCAAATATAAGTCTATCTGCATAAATTAGAATGGCATCCAAATGTTAATTTATTTCAGTAATTTAACTCATCCCAGAAATTATTTACTTCAACAACTTAACTCATTCATTTTGAACATTGAGGCTTACAGCTAATTTAAACCCAAAATTCAGTTTCTTTGAGAATTATAAAATTTAATTGGACAAAAAGGATTTCAAATACAGAAAGGTGGCTTACTGAAAAATGTGTCAATTCACTGTACAGCACATATACTCAATACTTGGTTGGGGCTCCTTTTGCATGAACTACTGCATCAATGTGGCGTGGCATGGAAGCGATCAGCCTGTGGTTCTGCTAAGGTGTAATGGATAGCTGGCTTCAGATCATCCACATTGCTGGCTCTGGTGTCTCATTTTCCTACATAGCTTCTTTATGGGGTTCAGGTCGGGCCAGTTTGCTGGCCAATCAAGCTCAGTAACACCATGGTCATTGAACCAGCTGGCGTGTGGTCCTGCTGGAAAATGAAATCAGCAACTCCATACAGTTCGTCAACAGAATGAAGCATGAAGTGCTCTAAAAGTTCCTGGTAGGCGGCCGCTCTGACTCTGGACTTAATGTGAGAGCTGTAGCCCATGTACATCTGATACATTGCCGCATGGTGGCTGTTTATGGCTAGCTGTAGCTGTAGCTCACTCCTTGTCAAGATTTTTCTTGACAATCTTCTCAAGGCTGTAGTTATCCCTGCTGCTTGTGCACCTTTTCCTAACACATTTTTTCTTCCACTTAACTTTCCGATAATATATGTGGATACAACGCTCTGAACAACAAGCCTCTTTAGCATTGACCTTTTGTGGCTTACCCTTCTCAGAGGTTGTCTGGTAATAGCAGTCTTCTGCATGGCTGTGTCAACCAAAATGTTTCTGTATTAAAAGTCCTTTTTTATTCATCATAGTCAATACTCAGATTTTTAGTGAAACTGATTTTGGGTCTTTATAAGCCGTTTCCCTTTTTGAATCAAAATCCTGAAATAAATCAACTTTTCAGTGATATTGATTGAGATGCACCTGCAAAGTATTCAGGTTAGTCATGTGAATTTATTTCAAGCATTAAGCTCCTGTTGGTAGACATGCACCTTACTGTTCAGCACACATTCCTTCCTACATTATGACCTTCCTCACAGATGTTGGGTCAGACATTCCCATCGATCTGCACTCGCAGCAGAAGCGTGCAATAGATTCACCTTATTGTTGAAGTTATCACGCTTAGACTTGGCCCAACACACCCTAGAGGAAAACTGTTTGTCCCCTAAACTCTTGCATCAACTATATTGTGATTTGCGACCAGCTCCACAGCCAGAATACCAAGAAACATTTTTATCCTAATACTTGGAACTGGGAGGGTTTACCTTTCTAAAACCCAGAAAAATGAACAATCATATTTAAGGAGCACAGTGAATGAAAACACAAAGTGCACAGCAACACAGCATGCTGCCTCCAAACTACACCCAGGCATCTTGCCTTGCTGAACAACCAGGGCTGCAGTTTTCCCTGTCGGCCGTAGCCCACAGGAGGCCCCGACAGGATCTGCTCTCCAGGTGGAAGACCTTTTCCTTTACGATTGGCCACCAAGAAGGGGTTTTTGTTAAAGCACATAGGCTGCGAGTCCACCAGGCATTCCTCTTCCTCCTCAGGAGAAACTGTTGAGTCAACAGCTGTAGTCGAGCCTGGACTGTCAAGGACGGTGGACGTCCCATTAAGTGAGAACTGGAATTCCTGGAGATAACTGTGGTCTGTGAGGGGCTCGGTGGGTTTGCCCAACCCGAAGCCCACGGGTTCTAAAGGGGCTTCGTGATTGGCTGGCGGGGGGGCCTCCATGGGAGCAGTCAGAGCGACAGAGAACTGAACAGGAGCAAAGAAGAAGGAGGAAACAAAGCTCACAGGAGAATCTTAACTCACTAATATTTAAACTCACACAAAGGAAATAAAGAGAAAGAAAACAGAAGACCAAAATGTTGCACAGTAACTTTCCACAACTAGTGTTAAATTCTCCTCGTTTAGGAAGTTAAATGTTCATATAACGTTCATTAACGTTTTATTGTAGTGCGGTGAGCCATTTTACAAGATGGACCAACTTATAATCAGTGTACAGGACTGTAAAATATGTAATTCAAACTAATATAGAGCCAAACCCACAAACCAAAGTAAGATAACAAGAAATTCCTGCATCTCTATGAATAGAAAGTTGACACAGAAGCCTCCAGCTGCTAAAAAGAGCGATTTGCATCACTAAAACTCTTCTGAAGCCTTTGAGATAAGTTTCCCAGCCTCCATTGTTGAAGATTTAACTGGTGCAGTGTGCCAACAGACACGTTACTGCAGCAGAGACTCTTAGCCTCTGCTTTAAATACTCTTTATCAGTTTAACCAAGAGGCTGGCCGCTTCACAGGAAACAACCGTGTGGCGCTCCTGCTGCTGACTGTAAGAGCCGTAGTCGTGAGGGTCAGAGGGATGGAATGTGAAGCGGTGACCTTTGGGCATCGACACAGACGTCTGTGAGCGACAGCTGGCTTTTAGAGGAGAGGAGTCAGGCCGCTGGGTCGCTAACGTGCCAACGCACTGAGAGGACCACAGCTGTGAGGGAAGAGCAGCATGTCGAACAGAGGCCCAACGGATCATTGAGCTTTCAGCTTTCAGGGTTAAATGTCAAGTTTCAGAAACCACATCTGGCAAAATAAGATCGCAGCTAAAATTACCTTCCTTAGAGGGAAAAATGTTTCCATACTGAACCATTTGGTTACAGCAGAGGGGTCCTTAAGAGGGTACAAGAGTGGCCATTATGCCAAGTAGTTTTCGCTAACCTGCTGAGAGTCTACCCCAGTAAAAACATCTCCCAGCAGGAGGTTGTTATCGGTGTTTTTGGTCACAATGGGTCATTCTTCATAAGAGTTACCTGGTCCAAATGGGGAAAAAACCCCAATCAGTGAAAATGGAGGGTAATACTACGATACAATTAAATTAAATTAAACTACATGAGAAATTTGAGCAATGACTTGTCTACACAGTTAATTAAAAATACAATAGAATAGAAATAAACTAATATAGAAGTAGGAGGATTAAATTGCAACACCCAGGTACCAAACTGCGACACTAATTGGCAAATGGACGCAGAGTCCAATTAGTTTGTTTGTCTAAAAAATCTCAGCAATGCTCCAAGAATAAAGGACCAACATTAAAATGGTTTCATTTTGCTTCAAGCCTCGGAATGATCCTTTAAAGTCTTTTTATGCCAACATCTAGTCTACAGCTCTTAGATAAACCAATACTCCTACTTTTTATGTTGTAATAAAAGACCACACCCTTGCTTTGTTAAATCTGACTGAATGACATGCTGGAGTTGGATTTAGGAGTTCCTGTACTTCAGTTTTCAGAGCAAATTACAGGAAAACTGTTCATAGGACAACGAGTTTAACACTGAACCATGTGGGAGTGCTCAGATCCTAGGGCAGCAACAGCTGCTTATGATATGTAGGTTAAGAGCCGCTGCTCTCTCAGAACAGATCTACAAGTAGGACACAAAGGCAAATTCATAAAACTTCAATCAAAACATGATTTAACATCTTCATTTAAGAGAAAGGGGTTCAGAAATTCTCCCATTTGAGTGCTGAAAAAAAAAAATCAGTAAAGCTGGATTTAAATAAAAATCAAGAATCTGATAGAAACAGAGAGAAGAAAGAATAAAGACAAAAGCCAGAACAGGTAACTCACAGCAGGATGGTCAGAGGACAGCGCCGGACGTCCACACCAACTGATCCAGCCAGGACTTTCAGAGCTCAAACTGAGACACTCGTCTGTTCCTCTCAGACGACACGGTCTCCACCCACCCAGCATACTCCGCCCAACTCGGAGCCAGATCTACATTTAAAATATCGCCAGGAGGAGGCCTGCTGATAGTGGGCAGCTGTTCCCTTCCCCCAACTCGTCCACTCTGCCCCGGTTTATTCTTTCACCCAATCAGACACGACCCAGACTTCTTTGGACACAAACCTCTGTTCATCTTGTAAATTTTCAGACCCTTATTCTCAGCTTTTTTCTTTACTTCCTCGTGATTTAGTTAAATCTTGACATAAATCTTTATTTGACTTTGACCTTCAGGTAAAATCCAAGTAATTAGAGAGACACAGTAACATCATGGATTCCGGTTCTCCTTTAAGGGCCAACTGGTCAGATCAGGGTCACCCAGAACTTCTGGAGGCACAAACATGACAGATTCCAAGTGGGCCTATTCTGAGCCTCTAACCAAGGCCACACACAGCAAACCAAACATTTACAACCTTAAGGCACTGACCCCGTTTTCAAACGTGTCAGAAAGTTAAATCCACCAGTCACTCATGGAAATCCTGTGTGAATTCTGCTAGTTTGTGGCGATACCTGAAAAAGAGAAAAAGAGACTCACTCTGTTGACTTTCTGCAGGCTGGTGGCGGGGAGGGCAGCCAGGGTTTTGTAGTCAAGTTTCAAAGGTCCAGTGCCAAGGTTCTGATGAGAAAAAAAAACAAAAACCAAAGCTAAGAAAGACTGTAAAAGTAACATATTCATAACAGAACCCGTATGCACACAGATTAACTAGTTGTGTGGGTATAAACCTGGTAATGTGGAGCGGACCCAGCTAGTTCCCTTGTATTAAAAACATTTAGATGAGCAGATATGAGGTTGGTAAATCCTACTCAAGATTATGTGCTAATGACTCCATCCAGACCTGTAAATTCTGGACTGGATAATCCTACACTGAATACAGATCAATAAAATCAGTTCATCATCTTTCGCATCTGTTTTCTGTTTGTAAAAACTCTCCAAAAACAGGAGTTTCAATGTTTTTTTGCCATCTAATACAGAAACAGTTTAAAACCTCAAGCTAAGCTTGTCTGGAGGCCAAAAAACAGTGAAATTGCCTGTTTTCGTGTCTTGGTTCTGTTAGTAACTGGAAAACAAAACCTTCTGTGAACTGGACACAACTAAAGTGTTGGTGGATCAAATACTGGATAAAGGAAATAATTTAATATAAATTAACGGAAACCTTAATTTTTCAAAAAAATTACACTAGATTCTAGATAATATCTGAAAACTGAACTTGATTTTCTTTTATCCGTACTTATCCAGGCTGGGAAAATTAGCTAATCAAATTCCAGACTAAAACATCTTAAAGATGAATTAGTAGTTGTAAAATTCAGTTAGTTAGAGCTAAATGAGGGTTCCCAAGGTCCTTCAGCATCCAACTGCAAACAACCCAAACATTTGTGACGACACAGACCAAATGTACCCCCAGATCCATCTTCCATTCAGACAGAAACCGGACAACAAGCTAAAAAAACATCACGAGAATGACCAGAGTAGGCTGTAGTCCAATAATAAATATGTGAGCATTAGAGCAGCTGAATGAAAACACACGTGCATCACTAAGTTCAGTTGGTTAGTGCGCATAAAATCTGTCCAGATTTACGGTTTATTCTTAGCGGAGTCTCTAAGTCTCTGGGTTTGATCTCCAACCTCACTTTAACCTGCAGGAACAGTTTCTCCTGTTTGCTCTGAATGCAGCAAAGGTCTTCAGATTGCTTAAAGATGTTGTACCTTTGCTTTTCAATAACAGATAAAAACACTGCCTTTCTATAACATTATACAACTCCTCTCCACTACAACAGCTGTTTATAAACCAACTTTAACTCCCTTTAACAGTATTTTTTCTACCATAAATACCAAATAATCACAACTCAATCTGACATGCGTAAACCTAAGAAGTGGTAAATGAAATTGATGATACAGGAAATATCTTCAGCCTGAACTCTATTCAATCCAGGCTTCACAAATACATGCATACGGTCTGTTTTTAAACAGAAGCCAGTTTTACGTTGGCCTCCTTTCAGCAGGTTGGTGATAAACCCGAGATCTATCATTTCCAATCACCTTCAAGAAAGCCTGCAGGTCTTTTCATTTAAAACAATATAATATAAAGATAATCTTGGTGTAACATCTAATGTCCCACAGATGTGTTTTAACTCCTGCTTTGTTTAGTTCATTTATATCTGAAACACTATAGCTCACAGATCACGATACACAGACAATAAGATACCCTTTTTTAACCTTATGTTGGGTAATTATTCCCGTCCCTTTCTAAAAATCTCCTAAATCAAAAATGGAAGCACATAAGAGTGGAAGAAAGCTGCACCTTATCTGGAACCACCATTCTTGGAAGATGTTCAGTCAGTTGTTTTACTTTGCAGCTAAAAATGTCAAACAGCTGAACGTTGGGATTTAGTTAAACAAAGAACGACATCATTTTAATTCTCAATGCGGCAAAAAAAAAATTAAATGAAAGCTATTTTCAATTGGATTGAGATTCAGAGTTGAGGTTGAGTTGATTTGCTTTACAAGATAAGTTTTAACTTTTTGCTCGATGAACCGGTCAAAATGTCAAGCTAAAAAATGTCTTTCACCAAGTCTACGTTGGATTAGTGGAAAGAGAAAAGTGGACTCTTCTTCTGCTCTGCTCCTTCCCACATATCCAGCCCCGTCTCATCGGGGAGGCAGACATCTTTCGGTTTGTCGTTTGGATGGAACCAAAAACATCCCAGCCTCATATCTTTGGCTGATTGTACGTTCAGGATAGTTTTACACATTTGTCTTTTATAGACAAGTATGTGAACAGTTTACCCTTTCCAGCACCTTTTATGTATTATTTTCTTTCATTGAAGTCCTATTTTAGCATTAGTTTTAAATCTGTTTCTTTGTTAGTAGTTTTTAAGGTTAACTTCCAAACGGTGGGCCTGTGAATTAGCCTTTGACCAGAGGGCCTCGACCCCCATCTGCGGATGTCGGCACAGAACATCTAATCCAGGTAATCTTTAGCATATTGTCTGAAGCACTGGCAGCGCTCGCTGAATCCATATTTACGGATCAAGATGGGTCTGTTTGAACACGCTCGGCAGGAGGGGGATCCCTGACCGAATTTTCTCATTAGAGACAGAGGGTCCATCTTGTCTCTTAAGTGTTGAGCAAAACCTCAGAGGTATGCGTAACAACTCCATAACGTTCAGTTGTTGAATAAAATAGTTTTGGGTCATACCCGTGATTTTTTCCCCATAACTGGACCTGCTCTTCCAGTAGTGATCGCATCTTATTTGCCAGGGGAAAAAAAATCTGCTCATTTTTGGATATTTTTGTGGCTAAAGAAAATTTTTGTCACGTTAGCGGCTGAACTGATGTTTCGCTCAGACATGCCTCTGAGCAGGGCCTCACCTCCGTCTCCTCTTCTAGCAGGCGAGTTGCCTCCTCACGCTCCAAACGCATACGCTCCTTCACCATGAGAGGAAGAGGAGGAGCAGAGTGCAGAGAAGGAAGACACCCAACCACACACATAGTGATGCGATGAAGACGGATCATTTACAGAGGAGGAACGTATTGTTACGAACAGAAGGGTGGGGGGAAAAACAGCGAAGATGGAGGTGGGATGATTATGTGTCACACCAAACACACCAGAAGGACAGGTGAGAGAGAAACAGAAGGGTAGAAATCACACAGATTAAAAAGTGCACTATTCATGTTTCTATGGGAGCAGAAAAAGCATGCAAGGTGAAACATTGCAGGAACAACTCTCAAACAACACCCACACAGGGTGCAGACAGGAAGCTTCATTCATTCCGCTACGAAAACTGATTTTCTTCTTTCCTTGTTTGGCTGAACTGATTCTTACACTTGTATCCTTTTTTTATCCCTCAAACCGTTTGAAACTTCCAGTTTCACTCACCACTTTCTCCATCTCCTCTTGCTCCCACTGCGATGCCTCTCTGACCATCTCAGACTCCTGCGGAAGAAAATTTAAATATCAACTTCAAAACGATGCTTTTCATTCTGCAAATCTCAGCAGAAACAGGAACACATTTATCAGCGGATACAGAAGAGACAGTAAGCGGTCATATTTAGTGGACAAACCCTGACCCAACAGCCGAAACGTGACAATGGTGGGTGTGTTCACATGGTGCGCACAAACGGATCGAGGGAAACTAGTGCTGGTCTAATTCCACCTGCTGACACCAAACTGTGGTTGCAGCAGAATCTCTGCACAAAACATCTGATTCATGCGCGGACTTGAACACAGTGGCGCTCAGCTGAGATTTTACAAAGCGCTCCGGCAGGTCGTTACACCAGGCACATTTTGTTTGGGCTCCATTGAGGCTTGAGCGATACCAAGATCTGACACTGATGCTGGTTGCTGGCTTGTATTCACAGTTATAATGTAGAGTCAGATCAGCGTAGGATTTGCATCATACCTTCTGTATGATTTCCATCTCTTCTGGGCTCAGGTCTCGGTCTATGGAGGAGATGCTCTCCAAACTGTTCTTGCGTACGATGCCGGTTGCAAACGGGTTGGCGATGATGCCAGGAGACGCCTGAAAAAAAAAAAAAAAAAGAGTCAAACTGATTTTTCATTGAATATTTTGACATATAGCGTTGTTTCATTACTCATTAAATAGTTTCGTGAATGATGCCAGACACCAAGACCTGTTTTCTCTAAAAAACTGCTGCAAGCGTTTTATGCTTAACTGACCCTCTAACGATGAGCACCTTGTCAGAATATTACATTTACGAACTTTTCAGCAATCCTTCCCAAGAACCACCAGGATGGGGGTAACATCATTTGGTGTGGAAGTTGTGACCGAAGGACAAAAACTCAACTATTGGTTGGCTGTTAAAAATGAAGTCAGAAGATACGCAAAATGATCCAGAAGCTTTTAAGAGGAGGCATGTCAGCTGTTCCTCCAGGCTGGTACTCTTAAACATGGAGACCTAATCAGCAGATAACAAGAAGCTGAACATATTGTAGCAACGCTGCTCCGTTTTATCCTTTTGCAGAGTCCAGTTCTCTCTCTCACGAAACACGCTGGATTGTAAAATGTTAGCAGACTGGTGGAAATCTCACAGTTCAGCTAAGGGTTTAACTCTGTCTGATGAGCTTCAAGTGAATAGATATAATGGTATTAATCATCATTGTAGGTACTGTTCACTGCTCTAACATATACTACTCGAACTACAGCTTTCAGAAGCTGTTTCTTCTGCCTGCATTTGTTATTTTATGATTATGTTATTTAATTTTCTTTATTTTATGCTTTAAAATATGACAGCAAAACTTTACTTTTTCTGTCTGATAATGTCATTTCCATAATTTAAATCAATTAGGATCTTCAGTAGCCTTTTTACCAAATACATTTTTACTTCTTGGATGGCTACTTTGTACTTCTACTTGAGAACAAATATATTAAAGTATTGCTACCCTTACTTGAGTACAAACTTTGGCTAGTCTACCCACCTCTACAAGTTAGTAACAGTTCAAACATTATTGCAATTAGCAATTAATGATGCAGCACCTCTATAACTACAACGAATGAATGATTTAACACATAACATCAAATCAAATATAAGTTATCTTGTGATGATTTAACTTCATTTAAAAGGTGTAAAACCAAATATTAAGCTATAACAATATGTATTTGCTGTATTGTCTATTTATTTGAACAGATATCTCTGGATTTCAATGCATTTGTAGATTTTGAGTGATGTAAAGAGAAACGGCTCTGTAACTCTGGGCCTTTTATTCAGAAATTGTTTTATTTTATCATAAATATTTTATTGAGAAGATTGCTTCAATGTTTTATTCATTTAGTTGTCCTTATAAAGTTCTTCAAGAAATCTAAAACTGAATTTTACAGCATTTTTCAGCAGTTGCTACAGTAATATGTGCATTTTATGGTATGTTGGTAATTGTCTTGTCCTTTTACAGGTTCTCTTTCTAGACTTATTGCATCCTGGTGAATCAACATCTTTATGGCCTATTAATTGTGACTCTAAATCAAAGACAACAGCCCTAAATTCACAATTCCACAGCAGTTTAGAGACAAACTCCCTCCTCTTCATTTAAGACACATTGATCCCTTAAGCAAAAACACTTCTCAGATTTTAGGGTCATTTCAGTGCGTATGTCAGTGCTGATTTCTGAGGGCTCACCTCGACAGCTGCGACCTTACGTGGGTCGAAGCCGTCGCACACCAGCATGACCAGAGAGTCTCCGACAGCACGAAGCACTCTCACTGCCTCTGTGTGGGTCATTCCCAGCAGGCTGTGGTTGTTCACCTCCAGGATACGCATCCCGATCTGCAGCCTTCCATCTCTGGCAGCTGCTCCGGTCGTACTCACCTGAAGAAAATGTCGTTATTGTTTCCAAACTGGACGATTACTTAAAAAGAGAACCTGAATAAGGTCAAGCTCTAGACAAGGTGTATGAAGATATGGACAAATTGATTTTATTACCTTGGAGATAAAGATGCCCTCATCTGTGGGGTCAAAGGGGTTTCCAGCGTGACCTTTTGCTCCTCCCCGAATGCTAATCCCGAGTTTCTCTCCCGGCTGCTTTTGGATCAAAACCTCCTGCATCCCGGGTGGCGAAGGATCCCTCCGTACCAGCATGCGGATCTCCTGTTTGTTGGCCAGGAGGGCTCGCACGGCTTCCTGGTGCGTGGCGTGTCGCAGGTCGATGGAGTTCACCTCTAATATGCGATCGCCGACTCGCAGGCCACTTTTACATGCTAAACCGTGAGGAATCACCTGCAGGAACAAGATGCAGACAATGAGACCAGAACCATTTTTTTTAGAAGAAGCAAAAACCTTATATAAAAAGAGGTAGTACCTTTGAGATGAAGACACCAGGTTCACTGATGCCGAAAGGGTGGCTGGCATGGTCACTGCCTCCAACGATGCTCAGTCCAAGAGCGCCACCTGACTTTACCAGGGTCACCTCCTGTTTGGGTTAGTAGGAGGAATTTAGGGTAGAAATTTGTGTAAATTTGGAAAAACGAATCAATTAAACATAAATAAAAGTATAGCCAACCATGCAAACCCATAAATCTGTACCGCACACACAATATCTCAGCAGACTACAAGCTACAAGCACACTCCTCTCATCACAGCAAACCTTCATACCATGCACCATCTTCTCTGCAGCTGAACAGCATTAGGAATGTTGCAGGGACCAAAAAATGAAGCATCAATAAGGTTTCTGCAGCACAGTTTACTAAAACATCTACTGTAGAAAAACTAGCCTGACAAGATAAGAACGTGGAGACCTCTCACCTCAATGGGATACTCGTCTTCCATCTTTCCCACGTGGTTTCCCTGAAGGCCTTCCTCGTCTTGGTCTGGAGAGGCTGAAGGTTCCGGGGGAGGAGGGGAGTGGGCTCGTGCCCGGTTCTGACCCGGAGAGCCTCCCGGTGTGCTGAGGTCCCGCTCCACCAGCAGTGTGATGGTGGGGGAGGTGCCGGTAAGGAGCGCTACTGCCTGGTCATGCCTGGCCTCTGTCATGTCTACACCATTGATCTGGATCGACAGTGAAACCAACCATGGAGGAGGTGTGAGCCCACCAGGATATTCCCAGCGATCATTTACGACTAACAACATGGGGAAACAACATGCTGACACTAGATTCATTACTTTAAGATAGATTTGAAATACTCATTTTTGCCTTTGTTTACTTAAAACCCAAGTGGAAGAGGAAGTTCCCTCCAAAACGTTTGTTTTTAAGTCAGTAAAGGCAAATAAAGTCCTATTTTAATCCTGTTTTGTGTATACGTCTAAAGCGAAAACACAATTATTTACAGCCCAGTGATATTATATTATAATCTCCACACTGCCACCATCCTGACAAGCAGAGGTCCGCACTGACCCGACAGTAACAGTTCTTACCACAGGCTGAAGGGCTCTGCTGCTGCGGTAACATTCATCTACGACAGCAGCAGAGCAACACCGCCCAACACCACACCCACCACCAGCAGGCGAGGAGACTCGCTCAAAGTTAGTGAGCATGCAGCAGAACGGAGTGTTACAGAAGACACAAAAACAGGGAGGCAAGAGGGAATATCAGCCAGAGAGGAAGCACAACACAAGGCAGCAGGACGTGAAGGAAAAACGTCTGAATAGAGCAGCATCACATTCATCATCCATACAGATGCTACAAAATGCTGGTAGCAGAGGTGATAGTATCAACCAATTATTGAGTCGCATAAAGATAAAAAGGCAAAATAGCCTTTGGGCTGTAACTAATGTTTATCTATCTATCTATCTATCTATATATATATATATATATATTTTTTTTTGCATATGACAAAACCCAACCAGAGTCATGAAAACAGTTATCAGAGCAAACCTAAAAACTGGGCGTAAACACAAACAAGAATGGAATAAATGGAACATTTTACTTTTGTTTCCCAAACTTAGAAACCTACTGCAAATCTAGTCTAATAGCAACATCATTATCAATAACATTATCAAAATATGTTGTTTTAATGATAGGATATACTAAAATATCTACAGAAGCATCGAGAAAATGAACGGTGACCTGGATTGGATGATTTTCACCCTGACTGACTTATCATGGTGATCAATCTGTGGAGAACTTAAAAATCTGATCTTTTTATGATCAGTGAACACACCATACCTAAGCACCAACAGGTCACACTCACAACAACACTCTTCAGTGTGGAAGTTGTTGCAAAAAGACTCAGTTATTTTCAGGATCAGGGAGGTGTTTAATGAGGTAAGAGGAAGAATCTAAAGGGAAACTACTCTCAGCAGCCTGATCAGAATTGTCTGCGGCGGCTGTGAGAGAGCGAGGGAGAATAAGGCTTTTAGGAAATGACATGACGGCAGTATGTATTACTGTAAAGTTGCTCTGTTTCTTTCCTTCTGAGCTCTCAACCTGTGAGAAAAGCTATATTCCAAATGTTGGAGGATGTTTGGAAATTTCACGGTTAAAACAAGGATCTACTTTCTCGTGCAAACGCACACAAAGAATGCTAGCTACAGTAATCTGGCCAATCATAAGTATAACATTTTGTCTTTGTTTAAAGAAAAACAAACAGTAAAATGTATTTTTACAGCAACTGTTCTCTCAAACACACTCAGCGTGACATCATCCCTGCTGATATAAACACATTTTCCTTTAATATACTTATTAAAGATTGAAAGCTGTTAACGCTGGATTCTGCAGTTCAGTTTTACACGAGCACCAGGTGTGGTTTACAACCCGTTTGTGAAGGCGACCCTGCAGTGAACATGTTCAGCAGTAGAACGATGGTACTCACGGAGATCACCCTGTCTCCGACACGCAGCGTGCTGTCTCTGTGTGCAGCTCCGCCCTCAGCGATTCTGGAAATGTAGATTCCCTGAAAACCAGACATATGGTCACGAATTTTTAAACTTTTTGCACCGCTTTGAAACAAGAACAGAGATACCGGTCATCTCCTGTGAGTATTATAAAATACAATGATGTTTGATATAACTTAGCTATGGAAGTAAAATGTTTGGTGCAACAGGATAAAATACTGTGATAATTGTCTGTCTCCAAAAAATGGGAGCATGCAAGACCAAAATCTGGTATTTAAATAGTTGTTATAAAATCCTATTTGTTAGCTAGAAATATACATCAAGTTTAGACAAAAATCAAACACCATTAAGTCCAATAAAAGTACATTTGATCATCTAGACATTTGTCTGCCATCACCCCTGATGATCTGCCCCCTCTCTGCACTAACAAATTAAACAGTTTAATCAGTGATTAACCATTTTGAGCAACTAGTCTGCTCCACCAAAGCATAACATAAAAGCTCAAGGACTGCTGAACCCCAGCCACCGATTAACCAACCATAAAACACACCACTGCATCCACTGAAAAACAAAACTTTGATAAACATCCAACACTTACAGTCTGACCTGCCTAAATCACATGTTTAGGAGTCCTTTCCTTTTTTCCTTGTGCTTCCTGAGCTCGAGAGCTGTGCTGCTCTGGCCCAAGCCTCCACCTCACCATGTCCAATTACTCTGGACCTATCAGGTTTCAGGGCTAGCTATTCATATCGCTGTCACCCCGGTGATGACTGTAAACGCTGTGGCGAGAATAGCAACCGCTAAAAGATGGACAGTTACTGCAAGTGTGTTTTCAACTTCCAAGATCATTCTCGTTAGCGAGTTTACACAAAAGCTCTTTAATTATGGAACGACAGGTTGTGTCTGCTGCTGTTTCTGATCTTTTGACCTGGAAGTGAAACAACAGGGGCTTTTCAATCAGACTTTGTAAGTCCGGTATGCTCTAAATAAATGATCATTCTTACGGGTAAACAGTGTGCTTAGGGGCGTCTTACTGTGTCTCCTGTACGATACGGTGTTGAGCCTTTGCCCCCTGCAATGCTGAATCCCAGGCCCTTGTCGTTCCGGATCAGGCAGGTGGAGAACCTCTGCCAGGGTCCGCTGGGACTGCTCTCCAAGTTAAAGGCGAGGCCACTGCTCCGCCTCTCCCGTGGGAAGTAGTCATCCTCAGGCCTCAGCGGCGTGGTGGTGATGGCGTTCTCCGGCTCCACCATGCGCTCCCGCAGTATTGTCATGGAAACCGTCGCACCGGAGCTACGGAGAGCCTCCACTGCGGTGTGATGCTCTGCTTCATGAAGGTCTACTCCGTTCACCTGAGAAACAGAAACAGACAGGTAAAAAATGAAAGGCATGAACAGAAACTTCTTTAATCTGTTGAAGTCAAATTGATTTTTACCTCCAGAAGCTTATCACCCACTTTCACCCCTGCTTTTGCTGCAGGACCCTCCTCTGATACTCTTGAGATGAAGATTCCCTTAAAAACACAATCAAAGGAAGTATTTGAAATCTGCAGCTTGCATTTGGCCACTCTCATCCCAAGCTTTTACAGATCCAAGTGTGTTTTTCACCTCGTCGTCTCCCTTGTAAGGTGTAGATCCTTTTCCTCCAGCAATGCTGATACCAAGCCCACCAGACTGTCGAACAATGATCAGCGAGTGCTGCAAGTTGATCGAAAAGAAGTCAAAAACATCGGCACTGAATCTCAACTTAAAAACATGTTTCATGATTATGTTGTGTTTTTTAAATTGATGTTCAGGCTAATCATCTTTGACAGTGAATGACCTCCCTTAATCTACCAGTAGGTGGCATCAGACAGCCCTGAATGATTCTAGTTGTAATAAAAAGGCAGAATTTTTTTACCTAAATAATTTGTGGACATCAAGACTATCCATTAATAAAATAATATGTGCTAGATGCACGTGTGCTCATATAGACAAAGTTAGAAAAGCAAGACGTGCGCGGGAAAGATAGAGGGTGTACTCTCTATGTAGGTCATGCAGAAATGTGAATGAATCGAGACTTGAAAAAGAAGGAAGCACCGAGTACAACAAGAAAAGTAAAGAGTCCTGCATGTGGAAACGGTTTAGCCCTAAAGTTAATGATTTAATACAAATTGTTCTTTAGGATCTACTTGTCTGAAGAATAAGCAAATGTTCTGGTAAGACCGCGGGTCACACGATAGCATATCTGGCCTTGCCTTTACATGGCGTACGGAGATATCCTACTTTAAGTGACCAACTCTTCAAAATCATCTTTACACCTGAAACTGTAGCACACAGGATGTTCTCTAGTTAAACCAGCCGGGCTGGCCCTGAGACACATCTAAGATATGAAGGACTGTGGGCCCTTTAGGGCCAGGGGTAAGAAACACTGATACACCATACAGCCGCTCTGTCTCCGCTGATGAAGATTAACTCCACCCAGTAGGCCGAATGCTTGTAGTAGCCAACATGGCAGGGGGGCTTGGATCTCTGAATAATTGAACCAATATCAATACGACAGACTATGCAGAGAACAACGAACTTTCAGTCCAAGATGGTGAAGCAATCATTAACAATGCAAAAATGAACAAATCTGATCAAATCGCCACGATAAAAAGTAACTTGGTTTATACTTAGTTGCACACTACTTTTTACACTCTTCGTCCCAATACCAGCGGTATATACTGTGTGTAATGGGGACGCATGACAAAGAACATGCTTTCTTCATATACATGACAGGACTTGCTGTCAAAATGTGCCTCATTTCTTTGGGGCATGTTGGTGTCTTTGGGTACACTAACCTTGGTGCAAACTTATCTGTGCAGCATAATTTTTTGGACAATAAATGATGCAAGGAGGGTAGATGAAAACTATAGAAAAGGGAAAAGTGGAGCAATCATGCTCTTTCTCACAATCGAAACAACATCCAATTTGTTATTTACACATACAAACAGTTGCACTTTAAAATAATGCTACGGGATTCATCCATGCAAAGCTATTCTTCTGGTAAAATGATCTTAATAAAAAAATAACCTGGAGGAAATCACATTCTACAAATGAGAAACATGAATGGAAAAAACAGGGAGCAAAGCGGCAGAGGGAGAGGAGAGCCAGGAGACGGACAGTGTGCCAGAACCTGACGCTTGCCTGAAATTTGCACCATCACAGTTGGAAAGGAATGGAAGCATTGGCGGCATTTTAGATGGCAGGACAACATACAGCTAAAAAAAAAACCCTTGAAAATATTTTAAATACTTCACTACTTTTGGATTCATCTAAGCAAGATATTAGGAAAGCTCCTGTTATACAATGCAATTTATAACTAAAACCTCTTAAAACAAGTCATATCAGTTCAGATTATTTCCAGCTGTGCTGTAGTTATCTTCATGGTTTAATGTCGGCAGGATCTGATATTTAGAAACACCTCTGAATTAGATTAACTCCCCTCTCTGTAGAATAATAGACTGTAAACATGTTTTTAAGCATCTATAATGGACAGCTCCAATCGTTTCTCATAATTTTGCTGATGGCTTTCTGGCCTGGCACAGTGCTAACAAAAATCTGAACATTTCTGTCTGGCAAACTTATTTAAAAAAGCAGAATCGAATTTATTCTAACCTGAATTGACTTCTAATCTTTCAGATGCATTTTCTGTTATTTATGGTCTTCTGTATATGACTGCATGATATCTGAAACGTCCCACTACTTGCATCCATTATTTGAATGCAGAGTGACATCATTTCGGTTTGCCAAACTTGTCAGGAAAATGCATGATGGGAGATTATACCTCCTCATATAAGACTAAAGGAAATTTTTAACGCCAAACATTATGAGAGCTACCGTATGGTGAACAAATTAGAATAATTTATAACATGGTTAAATTGAGTGCCTTTCTCTTATTCGCCAGCCGTAAACTCAGGTTCTGCCACACCGACACGCCAGTAAAAGATCTGTTCAGGTTTTTTTGTGATGGGCTCAAATTGACTTGATTTTTGTGACTGTTTTCTCCACTTCCTCAACCTGTGTTAGCCTGGGTGGATGGGTGATGCACTAAAGGGCACACTGGGTGGGAAAGAGTAGGTACAGACCTCTTCCTCCTCAATTCGAGCAGGTTCAATCAGCAGATTATTGACTTGATCAAATGACACCCCCTGTTAGGACAGGAACCAGCGAGAGGCATGCGGATTAGTTAGGCCAAAATTAAAATATCCACTCACTCCCACACACACACGCTCTCCAATAACGTCACATGTTCCCAATCACTGTCTGCCCGCCTTGCAGCAGAAGTGATTCCACATTCACTCCCCAGCCACCAAAAGCAAATACAGGCAGAGGTGGAAAGACAAGACCAAGGAGCTGAGCCAGAGTGCAAAACAAAACACAAACACCAGTGTGCAGCGAGAGCAATAACAAGAAAGCAAAAGCTCCTGAACCAGAAGAAGCACAACCTACAAACTGGAAGGATTTCCTTCCTAGAAAGCTTCACCGGACCTACAGGAAAATAAAACAGGCCAGGTCCAGCTTTCAAAGTAGTCAAACTGATCTTTTGGTGCCAAATAAAGATTTCTTTCTCATCAAATAAGTGCTTAAAACTGGATTTGCTGCTCTAGGTGCCACTATTTCATTTGGGCAGTAAACATGATGAACCACTGGAGGTTAAAAGGAGGAAAAGTGGACTTTAATAGTCATAAAGAGTGTACAACTACAAAAATTCAGCGCCAGCCACATTTATACCCCTGGTGAAGATTGTTAAAAGCCTTTAATTGCAGCAGAATTTTATCACAGAAAAAACATTTGAACCTTTATTTTGGGCTTTTCAGTAAAAATTACTCCAGGTGGGTCAGGAGTAAAACAAAGGATCAATGCTTGGAAAAGCTCCTCATGTCCATTGTAAGGTAGAGTAGAGGATCTGTGAGGCTGTGGGCCTGTTTCTCTTTTAAAAGGCTCTACGGATCTAGTCAGAGTGTGTGAATTTAGAAACCCTTTGAAACACCAGGATAATTTAAAATAAAACCTGGTCGACTGTGCCAGAAACCTGAATGTGGATCATTTCTGTTGCTCTCCACAGGATAATGATCCCAAACATATGATCAATTATATGCTATCATATTTTTATGCTGCTGCAATAAAAAATACATTTTAAGGCTTTTTCCACTTTTTTCCACCAAGGGTGAGAATAAATGTGTCACTATACTGTCGAATTGTGATACCGGTACCAATGTTTAGTTGATAATCTGTCCCATAACTTATGATATTGTGAACTAATTGTAAAATTTCAATAAAAAAAAAAGAAGTTAGATTTAATTAATTTATTTAAACGTCTAAAACAATTACGACCGTTTAACTAAAACGAGGCTCGTTAGATCTCACATTCCAGCTCTGCCAGTAAATGTTCTGGCTGGTCCGAGTTCAGCCACACAAACAGAACCCCATTCACAAAAACACACACAGAACAGATTTGGTGAGATGATCGTCGTGTTAAACAGGATTTTATAATAAATTAACACAAGTCATTAAGTTTCCCCAGATACTTCATTAACAACAAGCAGCAACTGATCAGACTTGTCTGCATGTGGATGACATGTTATGAAAGCAGCGTGTGGAAACATCATTATTTGATGAAATCAGCAGATGGTTTGTAATGGTGAGTAGTCTGAAATTGAGTCAGTGCTCTGCAGGAAAAGCTGATTTTATTCAAAGAATTAATGTTAAGTTAATATGCATAAACTGTGGTCCTGAGCTCATCTCTCATGTGGGATTATTTTTAATCTCTAACGTGTGCGCTGTGTTTCAGAACCGAACAGAATGATGTGCAACAAAGCTGATTAAGTGCGACGATGAATGATGTTCTGCTACTTTTTAAACTAGACTGGATCCTGACAGAACCTGAATCTGTTTTACCTTCACTTGGCTGGAGTTGCCCTGTAGCCGGATGTCTTCCAGCTCTTCTATTCTGTGATGGAGCTGAGGGGTGCCTACAATCTGCTCTCCCTCCTCCTGCTCTTCTTCCTCCTCTTCCTGCTCATCCTCAGCAGCCTGTGTTGGGGAGTTGAGCCTATCAGGACTGAAGCCCTGCAGCAGTGCAGCCACGGTCTCGGGTTTGGGCAGCTTGTTGATTTTGAAGTGCTTCTTGTAGTGTGGCGTGTCCTTTCTGATCAGCCGCTGCTTCTCTGGGGGAAAAGCTGGCCTCTCGTCTCCGTCGCTCCTCTCGCCATTCTCTCTGTCCTCCTCCTCCTCGTCCTCATATCCACCGCGGATAATTGGTTCTTCTGCAAAGTGCACGGTAGGCTGTAGAACGAAAGAGATTAAATTCAAGAGATTTCATAGTAAGAGTGAATGTACAGTTGTGGAAGTAGTAGAAGTTCTACCAATGACAAAAAGTTTGTTTTCAGGTAGATCAGGGATGTCCATCTCTAGTCCTTACGAGCCAGTGTCCTGCAGGTTAGACGTGTCCTTGTTCCAACACAGCTGATTTAAATGGCTAAATTACCTCCTCCATATAGACTCAACACTCATCATCTCACCAGGAACTTCAATGAGAAAGGTTCAACGTCTGTGAAGAACGATTCAGGGTTCCAAGGAAGTGAAGCCAGGACCATCTTCTCAGGAGCACTCAACTAAGCAATCAGGTTGCCACTGGTGCAGAGCTTGTACTGGAATGGCCGCAGGCAAATGTGTATGTTTCTGCACCCGCAGGGAGATGAAAACGTTTGAATGCTGACCTGGTGTTCACCAAATTAGCCACTTTTCCACCAAGAAAAGATGAAACCAGGACTGGAGAAAAAAAATGATGTTTCTCAAATGAAGCCCCATTCAGAC
This sequence comes from Crenichthys baileyi, assembly GCA_036173005.1. Classification (NCBI taxonomy): domain Eukaryota; kingdom Metazoa; phylum Chordata; class Actinopteri; order Cyprinodontiformes; family Goodeidae; genus Crenichthys; species Crenichthys baileyi. Next base: position 297,417 of record JAHHUM010000943.1, read on the forward strand.
TGTTTAGGACATGCAGGAAAAAGCCTATCCAGAGAAGAGAAGGTGAGCAGTAGCATGAGTCCTGGGTTGAGCCAACATGGAGGCATCATGAAACTATTTACATGCAAGGTTGCCTCTCACTTGCAATTTTACCAAACCAATCGCATTGAAAAAAGAAAGATCAAAACAGCCTCAAGAATAATCCAGGAGCAGTTTGGTGGAAGAGCACTATGGAGCACCATGTCACAGGACAGAAGTATCTCACAGATCATAACATTAAACTTCCCCAAATGTTAATCATATCAAGAACATGTGGTCAACCCTAAAGGACAAGTGGACAAAAACATCGATAAAGCAAGAATGAGTTCCCACCAGTCAGGATGTGGCCTAGAAGCTGATACCCAGTATGTCGGGTTAAACTGCAGACGGCTTAAAAAACAAAGGCCAACACCGTCGATTTAGACATGTTGCATAAACTTGATGTACTTATCAATAAGCTTTTAAAACTTTGATCTTTTTCAGATGTTTCTGTGGTATCCTGAAGTTCAATGGAAAAACATTTAACACTAAAGCAGTGAAGTTTGTGAAAAATATTCCTGTAAGTCTCCAACCTTTTGACCAGGATTCTAGTTCTATTTTAATTATTTCAAAACAAGACACAGCCAGTTTTTACCTGAATGTACTCCACCTCCATCTCATCCAGCTCTTCCTCCTCCTGAGGGGAATGGCCGTCCACAAGGTCCTCTCTCTGTGAGGTAGCAACTAGGTTGCGTCTGTCCTCGTGGGACGTGGCTGACAGAGTGCTGTTGGACACCTGGGAGTCGTGGCTCTGATTCGAAACGTCACTGAGTCGTTTCTCCTGAAAACAGAGACATCTTTTACGATAAGCCTGCGTTGATCACACCAGTACATAAAAAAAGCTAAAATGCTCTATAAAATTAGGTTTTACCAGGCAATACTGACCAAGTTATCAATTAAATGTCAAATTTTTATTACCTGTGGGTCAACTGACTCGTCTTCTCCATCAGGTCTGGATGTGTAGGTCTCATTCCTCCTGTCCTCTATCCCCTTCTTCATCACCTTCAGCTCACTGGGATGAGGTGTGGCTCTGCGCTGGAGGCCCTGAGAAGAAGGAAAGCAGAATAATTAATTCCCCAACTCATAAATCTCTCAGCTGTTATCAGGCTGACTCCTAGGGAAAAAAATAGTTTGACAGATAACTGGCTGGTCACAGCTTGACCGAACCTGAGCGACGGCCATACAGTCACAAAGGGAATCCAGTCTTTTTCACTCATCAGTGAATGCGCTGTAGCTAAGAGCTAACAGGTCACACTCAAAACAAAACTCTTCAGCATGAAAGTTGTTCGCAAGCTTTTCCTTTTTTACCATCACGTACCATGTGCTTGGGTCAGATTACATACAGACTGAGCATGCTTGCACAAACACCCCAAGTGGGTAAGGAGTAATCCAAACGATTAATATATAAAGGAAGCAGCTCATGCCCACTGTCGAGTACCGTAGAGGATCTGTAATGCTGTGGACTTGTTCTCTTTCAAAATTAACTTGAAGCTCTTTGAAGAATTAGGACATTTCAAACAAAAAACAAAGCTGGTTACCACTAGGTTTTATAAAAGGAAGATGATCCAAAACATCTGGAACGAGATATTCAGAACCGATGATGGATTGGTAGGAATAAGACTTTTTCAACATGAACACAACAATGTAGCATTTTCTCACTCTGCGCTCTGCTGCAGCTTCATCATCTTCCTCCTCTTCAGCTTTGGTCTCCTCCTGGAACTGAATGACGGACACTCGGTTCAGATTGCTGTCTGTCCAGCTGTCGTCCACGCTGTTCTGCAGCAGGTTCTCTGTGGGGTAAAGAGCGCAGTGAGGAATAAATGTAATTTATTTAAACAACCCAAATCTGCTTTTAATTGAAGTTATTAGAGGTGAAAACGGAAGAAGAAAAATCTCGAAATTATTGATTTTAAGTAGAATATAATAACTAAAGTTATTCAAGTAACTTTACTACAGAAACTGTGAAAATATTTGAATGTAGGGCTCACCGAGGCTTGGAGATGGCTGTTGGGGGAGTAAATAGCAGGTCAACACTTTCTCTCCTGTTCGCTCATCATCTTCAGTCTGGAACTTGAGCATCGGCTGGGACTGGTTCTCCGCGAGCCACATGGCCTTCAGGTTGAGGTTTGTCAGGGCGAAAGGCAAGTTCTGTAATCTGGACAGAAGTAAAGACAACATAAGGTCAACCAGAACCTTTCTTTTTAAGGAAGTGAACAGAATGAGATCCAAATGACACTTCAATCATCCAACATGACAAAACTCCAACCTGAATTTAAGAAACTTTAAAGGAAATAAATCATTTGATGCATTTAATTAAACACTTGAACAACAAAGAGGAGTGTAAATTGCAAGGAAGGTTCCCAAGCATTTTTCTTTTGAAAATAACACTTTTCCAAACCCAAATTTCCTGATGTCACTGTCAACGTTAGATGTAAACACCAAGTTCAATATGAATTTAATTAGTAGAGATTCAAGCTTTAAATATCCATTAGACGGACTAATGGATGGTTGGACAGATAGACAAAGTGGGTGGACGGGTGAACGGACAGAAACACGAATGAACAGATGGATAGAAGGTGAGTCGGTACCTCAGAAGACCCAGAAATGTCATGGAAAACACTTTATAATCATATCTGCCCAGCACCACTCAGATGATTTTTGGTCACATTAATGAAGAAATGTCTGTATGGTCCTGATCTTTATGGAAAACATGTTCTAATATGTTCGATAAAGATGACAAAATTATTTCATTTTCGCCCTTTTTTTCATGATGATGACAAGACGATGACAAGATCAACATGGCTCTTAGAGGACTAAAACATGACGAGACGTGTGTGAGTTTCCGTTGACGAGACTAGATGAAAATATTAGTGGGCGGTCTGTCAGATGTTTAAAATGCATATTTCTGCCTACTGTCCTTGTAATCTGTCAGTCAAAAGCTAAAAAGTATCGCCAGTCCCTTTCCATGTTTGGTCCCGCAAAGCACCACCATGGGTTTATTATTTTATACACAAAAACAAAGAACCTCAATACAGAGAAATTATAATTTTGACCACTGCTTATTAAAGAAAGACCGGAGGGCCTAAGTACAGGGTGGTGCCAGTCATGTGGTTAATAAGCTATGAAAATGTATTTTTGTTTTGCTTAACAGTTAAGACACACACACGTATGTGTGTGTGTGTGTGTTTGTGAGATGCCCTTTAAGATATGGTATCTACATTTGACTGTTTTGTATTCAGCTGTAGTCCTTTACAGCAGGTGTACTTTGTAGTTTTCGTCGACTAAATCTGGACTAAAACTAAGATGAAATGTGACTAAAACTAATAAGCATTTTCAGCCAAAAGACTACAACTAAAATGGCTGCCAAAAACAACACTGCCCTGAACCTCAGCAGGAAAAGTTCAGGTGAGGCTACCTGTTTCCAGCCACATCCAGCACATGCAGCTCGGTGGCGTCTGCCAGCTCAGCAGGCAGTTTGCTCAGCCGGTTATCTCTCAACGAGAGGACGTTGAGGCTGGCGCAGCCGCCAAGTTCTTTGGGCACGCTGCCCAGCCGGTTCCGGTCTACATTCAGGTTCGTCAGCTTCTTCAGCTTGCCCAGCGAGCGAGGAAGTGACTGTGAGGGGAAATTAAAGACGGTTAAATCCTGTTAATTGAGATAAGTGTGCATATACAGACTAACTTTGAGTGGGAGTACCTGTAAAAGATTCTCTGTCAGAACAAGCTCTGTGAGGTTTTCACACTCTCCTAAGGAGTCGGTCAGCTGAGTCAGTCGGTTCTGGTCCACTTTCAGGATGGACAGCTGCTTTAAACAGCCTGGGGACAAACACAACATAACATTTAGAAATTTAACTGAGCCTTCAGAAACATGGGTAAAACTTTTATGTTGTGTACAGGGATCCTACAGATTTTCGAATCAAACAATAACACTTTTCCACACTCCACAATTCTGAGTTCTTTTTAAACTTTATACAAAACGTTCAACAAGGAAGCATAAATGGATGGAAGAACAAACAGAAGAATAGCTGGATAACTGAAATGAGGGACAAACTGATGGACAGAAGTATGGCCAAAACTGCATTTTAGATGATGGAATATGTAACAAATATTTTCTCCACAGTTTCTTTTTCCAAACTTATACAGATCTGGAAAATACTTAAATACAATACCAAATTTTTCCAGACTATGTAGATAAGATATTCTTTATTGAACCCCAGGGGGAGAATTCAGTGAATATGTGGGTATACATCTAAGTTGTCTTTGAAATAAGTAAAATCATAGACTTGGTGCAGGTCCAATAAAGATACAGTCTCTGCGGTTCTGCACTGACACCATTATTCCAGTAGAGGGCAGCATCATCTTTGTTTAAAAGGAGTCTTATGGCACACAAGTGTTTCCCACCATTTTCCAGGTTTATACTTTGATCAGTACAAACACAAGAGTGAAGCAGCAGCTTCTTATTACAGTTAATAAACAAGCCAAGACCAAAGTTTTCTACTGACGTTTCCTCACCTATACTGTCCGGGATGACCTCAAGCAGGTTCTGTGTGAGCAGCAGGTCGGTGAGAGCCAGGAGGCCGTTCAGCTCCGAAGGAAGCTCCTCCAGACGGTTCTCAGAGACATCCAGACACACCAGCCGCCGAAGGTTTCCCAGCTCCTGCACATAGAAAATAATAACATGTGCAACTGTGTAATCAAGGCACAGCACGGTCATTTTCTTCACTGCGAAGTCAAAGGAAAAAAACGTCACGCAGGGCCAGTGTTTGTTTAAAAACTACTTACAGGTGGTAACGAAGACAACTGATTACGGTCCAACCACAGCTCTCTCAGGTTAGGGAGAGCGCCTAGTGTGTCCGGCTAAAGCAAAACAGGATAAAGAACAAGAGAAGGCATGTTGAAAACACAAAATATGTTTTTCATTTCAGGTGCAAAGAGAAGGAACTCAGGGTTCTGCACAAAGCATTTTTACAGTTAGTGGAATCTGGTACCAGATGAAAGTTATTACACACACAGAGGTGCCAGAAATCATTTCTAACAAGGTCCTGGCATAATTTAAGCCAATCGTCTCTAGATTGGTTTAATGGTCAGAGGAGAAAGATCAAGCTGTTCAGTGTGAGGCTTTTAAGCACAAGAACACTGTGAACACCAGTAGTAGCTGTGCAACAATGAAGGATGGGGACTACCTCCAAAATCTTCAATTTCCTCTTAAATCAACGGCTAAGGTTAAAACGTTGACCCAATATGGACCCACACATCAAACCAGTTGGATAACGTAGGCCAACATTAAGCTTCTGGAGTGGACTCAACCCAATTTAAAATGCCAGGAAACCAAATTTAAGTCTACAAATTCTGTGAAAATACTGATTCAAAATTTAAACAGAATTATGCCAGAAATGTCTTAATGACTAGGGAAAGGTGTATAATTGAGGTGCCACCTGCCAGGGCTATTTAATGGGGGTTTATGTAAATATCTGAGTCTGTGTGCATTATTTTTAGTCCACGATGTTTCCGACGTCGCCAGGAATTGTCTACCCTGTCCTGCTAAGACAGGTGGGAGCTCCTGCACTAAAAGCGGCTCTCAGCTGCCTTAGCTCTGACAAACCGTCTCTCCTGTGATCGTTAAGGTAAACGTGTGTTTTGGATCATTATTACTGTAGCAGGAACGAAGGACAGATACCTAAAAGCCAGGTGCGTATCACTCAGTAAGGACAAATAAGAGATCTAAGGGTGCTGTTTGGTGAGGAAGCTATCTGGTAAAGCAGAGAAGATGTTAACGAACCAAAACTGCCAGTTCATTGCTGCCCAGGTCCAGTTGCTCCAGTTTCACCAGGAAAGACAGTGACCTGCGCACAAGACAGCACAAGACGTTACGTCACCTGAAAGGAACAGAGAGTCCTGCTTCACACGTGGTGACAGCAGACCATTCGGTCACGTGTGATCACGCATTTAAAGAATGCTTTTGATCCTAGTCTGCAACATGTAACTAAAAGTGTGTGTAGCTCTGTTTTAATGAATTAAATGTCTGTATCTTAAGAGATTTTTGAGATGAAATGAAGCAGATCTAAACAGCAACGGTGAGAACAGATATGACTGAAGCGTTTCTCAATGACGATGGTGAACACTGGAAAAAAACAACTATCCTTGAACATCAACACTGAGCAGCATCGACACTTACGTGGGCAGAGACTTCAACCGGTTCTCCCTGAGCTCCAACGTCACCAAGTTGGCCAGACTTTTAAAGGAGAGAGAGAGAAAAAGAGGGAGAGGAGTTGGCAGGAGAGTGGGGGGGGGGTTGTTGGTTAGTTAGTTAGTTAGATGGCAGGTCAGATCATCCAGGCTTCCTGGCATGATGAGGGGCTCATCCATCTGTCTGAGCGAACTGACTGAAAACAGTCTCACAGCGTCATTTGAGTAGCGTTGCATCTTTTTACTAAAAGCCTTGCCAAAGTATTCATACCCCTTCAGCTTGGTCTCATTTTGTCACATTAAAACCATCAAACCTCACTGTATTTCCCCGTGATGTGACAGACCGCCACAAAGCAGCGCGAAATTCTGAAATGAAATGAAAAGAGCCTCAGAAGTCGCCTAATTAGTAATTAGAGTCTAGCTGGGAGTAATTAACCCTCAGTATAAATCCAGCTATTCTAAGAAGGCCTCAGAGGTTTGTTAGAGAACATTAGTGAACAAGCAGCATCATGAAGATCAAGGAACACAGCAGACAGGTCAGACAGGAAGTTGTGAAGAAGTTCAAAGCAGGGTTAGGTTAAAAAACCTCCCAAGCTTTAAAATATGTCAGAGGCCTTTTCGAACACCTGCAAACCTACCAAGAGAGGACTGTCCACCTAAACTGCCAGGCTGGGCAGGAAAAGGATTAAAATCAGAAGCAGCCAAGAGGCCCCTGGTCACTCTGGAGGAGCTGTAGAGATCAACACCTCAGGAACGACAAGCTACTCAAAGGACAACTATTAGTTGTGGGCTACCCAAATCTGGCCTTTTGGAAGAGTGGCAAGATGAAAGCCAGAAAGCTATGAGAAGTCTAGTTTGTTACGAGCCATGTAGGGGGCAGAGCGAGACAGTGGGAGAAGGTGCTGTGGTCAGATGAGACCCAAATGTAACTTTTACCTACATGGAAAATGCCATCATCACCATAAACATACTGTTCCTGCAGTGAAATATGCAGGTGGCAGCATCATGCTGTGGGGAAGCTTTTCTTCAGCAGGGACAGGGACCCTGCTGAGAAGATGGACCTCTGGAGACTGGGATGAACAATGACCTTAAACATAAAGCCAAAGCTACAATGGTTTAGATCAAAGCAAATTTGTGTGTTGTAATGGCCTAGTCAAAGACAAGACCAGACCTAAATCCAAATAAGAAACTATATGAAAACTTGAAAACTGATCTTCATTGATGTTCTCCATCGAATCTGACAGAGCTTAGGCTCTTCAGTGTCTAGATGTGGAAAGCTGGTAGAGACATGTCCCAGTACCCTTGGAGCTGTAATTGCAAATAAGGGGGTTCCACGAAGCGTTGACCATGGGAGGGATGTCTTGATTTTTATATGTAAGGAAACAGGCACCGTTTTACCCCAGTTCACAATCATGCAGAACTATGTTTTGGTCCCTCATTTAAATCCCCCAAAAACATGCTGAAGACTGCGGTCGTAATGTGACAGAATATTGAAAAGCTTAAGGGTATGAATACTTTTGTAACGGCCTGTAAGTAGCATTGTTATTATTAAGGGTAGCAAACCACTTATTTTAGATGATGAGTAACAACAATATTGCAAAAAAATAAACACAAAATGCACCAAACATTTTCAATTTGTGACAAATTTTAAAATAGAAAGCAGTTAAATTTCTCAAATAAAATTTGCAACCATGAGCCGCTGTGATTATTTACATACTTTCCAATGTCGCTGGGTAATGTCTGCAATGCCACATCGTTGAGTGAAAGGTGAGCCAGCGTCCGCAGCTGAGTGAAGCCATCTGGCAACCTGAGGCAGAGACAAGGCAGGAGGAAACGGTGGACAGAGAGATTCTTACCATGTTCTTGCACATTGCATAAGATCTTTAAGATGTTCCTTAGATATTCAGAGGTCATTCTACCGTTCTTCCCTAGCATGAAAATAGTGAAACTTGGAGATTGCAACACAGAAGAGTGCAAGGCCTTGCACAATAAGAGGATTGAACTGGCATCTAATGTGGATTATTGTGAAGCCAAGGCAAATCCAAGCCGGTTGTGATACAAACTACCTGCTCCTAGCTTTTGTTTTCTATAAATAATCATCTTTTAGAACTCAAACCAAGCTCAGTGTGACGCCTTACATACTTATTAATATACAAGTGAACAAAAAGCACATTGTGCAGCTAATAAACCTACTTTCCTAACTGGCAATACATGATATTTATATTGCGTTAATATAATGCATTTAGACTACAATCTGCTTACCTGGAAAGGGGGTTTCCACTGAAGTCTGCAATCTCCAAGGCCCGGCAGAACTTAATGCTCTCGGGGATCTCAGGAATTTCTGCAAAGAAAATCATTTTTTTTTGTTTTGCTGCGGTCAGACATACAGAGTGTAAACAGGTAGTATTATATCACTATAGGTTCAACATAATCATATCCAGATGCAAAGAAAAATAAAACAAAGCTTCACTGTGATCATGTTTGTGGTGACAGGTTTCATTTTGTAACATCAAATAACGTGTAATAATACCTACTAAACAGCTAAAGGCTTTTCCTATCTAAGGCAAAGCCAAGCCTAGTAAATCCCTACCAAAAATCATCGTGTCACACATTCATAGAGAAATGCATAAAAGAAGATAACACGCGTATGCAAAAGACAAAGCAGTATCTATATGGTGTCGAGGCTTCTGATAACCAAGCCTCTTCTAAAGGATGTGCAATACAGATTACTGTTTGTGGACCTGAATCTAGTAAAACAGTTGCACTGCAATAAATCTTTAAATGCTTCTCTAGCCATGTCTTGTGGATGTTTTAATCAAGCTAACAAAAAAAGAACACAAGTAGAAATGTGATGTTTCAGCTCTGGATAATGCAGGTGCATGTTAATAAATCCCTACAGAGAAAAGCGGCCCTTCATTTATCCCGGCTCAGGGTTGAGCTGCAGCAGCAGCTGGGAAGCGCACTGGCAGACAGATGGGTCTCTTCCAGGTCTCTTCCAGGCCAAGGCATGCTGCTCTCAGCACTCCATGCAGCCTGTACTTTAGCAGATGTCTCATATGATCCATACATATCCTTCTTACCTTCAATCTCAGAGAGACTCAGTCTCTCTGAGATTGAAGGCAAGGACACAAGAGGGCATGGTGTTTGTGCACGCCGCAGGACAAAAATCAGGCATATATGACTTTTGGTTTCATTTCTGTATTTTGTGTAAATTCAGGGGCTTAGATATTCATAAAGTTACTAATAAAAAAAAACATTTTAGTCTTCAGCGAGCTCCAGTTGCTACGGTTGCTTTCACAGACATAAGGTTGTAAAATGAGTTTGTGTTTGCGTATGTACCATTTCTGGAAATGTCCAGTTCCACCAGCTGCATGAAGTTGGCCACATCAGGAGGGAGTCTCTGGATCACATTGTCACTCAAGCCCAGCTTCCGTAAGTTCAGTAGTCTGAAGAAAGGCTGTGGAGACATGTGAAACTTCGGTGAATAAAACTAAAACTAAAAACTTCCTCAGACACTCTCTGTTCTTTTAACTACAGTTTACCATAACCTGATTGTGCCAAGATGCATTAAACAATCACAGCCAGGGAGCACTCCGTTTTTGAAGTGGTCGTATTTATTTAGCTCACCAATGTCACACTGAATCCTGGTCCTACACATGAATCCCGGACTTCATAAAGCAGGTTGTGTGAAAAATCGTGCGTCACCAAATGTCCCTATTCAATATTCTACATCGTCTCCTCATCAACAGCAAAATCAAAATGTCCCAAAAACAAGATTCTATATTCAAGCTGTTTTTTCCCAGAGTCACGTGAAGAGAAAAAATACAGATTTTCTACACATTGTTCTTGACAGATTTCCAGCCCTCATTCCCTATTGGAAAATTGAAATATGATCGATATGTACTGATCAACAGACAGACGGACCAATGGACAGATGGACGGACAGACAAATAGATGCAGCGATGGATGGATGAACAGACGGGCTGACGAATGCATCGACAGATGGACGGACGGGAGGAAGAAAAAACAGGCCGATGGATGGATGGACAGAAGAACGCTTCGATGAGGGACAAAGAGATGGACAAGTTTTTCCTCCATACATTTCCAGACTGTATAGTAACCCAGTAATAAAGTAAAAAACTGAAACCTTTTGTGCAAATGAATGATTCCAGTAAATTTCTTTTTACTAAACATTTTTCAGCTTTTCCTCTAACTCCAGACGTGGTTCTGAAAACATTCCGTTCACATATTTGGGGATGAAAAAAAATTAATTAAAAAACCCCTTTTCACCATAGTAACGGCTGCCAAACAAAGTGGCTTTCGTTAGGAGTGCGCTGCGGCTGCAGTCCTGCCAAGAGCTTTCACAAGAGCACGTTTGTTGGACAGGACGCAGCTCAGCAACATTCCTCAGCCAGCAGAAGTGTGTGTCTGTGCTGCTCAGATGGACAGACAAGACGGGCCGGGTTCAGCAGGAGAGACGTGCTGAATCTGTGCTTTCATTAACCCCTCAATCAGTCCCTGGTTCTGCGGCGCACAACGCGGACTTCACAGACCCTCTAACGAAGGAAGACTCCTGGGAACATTTTGGAATAGGAACCTGAATCGACCTCGTTAAGGAATGCTTCCTGTCTGCGAGCTTGGAGCCTAAACCTTAATTTAAATCAGAGCTCAGGCTATCAGCTGAATGTTCTGCTGAAAAACAACCCCGCAGTGTGTCAGTTACCACAGATTAATTTACTGAACTGAAAAATCCAGATAATGTCTAAGCTCCCCCCTCCTCGGCCCGGATTAGGTTTAAAAACAGCGAGCCGTGACCCAACGGTTGCATAAACATGCAGCAAATCAGATAACGTCATCTATTCTCTGATAAGGACCTTCTAAAAGCTCTTAAGAAAAAGCATAAAATATACATGTAAACACAAAGCGCAACATGGAGGCGAGAGCTCCACAATTATGCTGCCAAAGATAAGAGATGAGTGCAGTTCACTTCCACTGTTCTTTGACGACTGGCGTTTCCTGTTCTTACCGGGTCCTGCGTCTTTTGTTTGGATCGAGGTCATTAGAGCGGTTGTTCAGATTACACACAGCAGGTCAGAACTTTAACATTCAAAATTTACTGTTCATACTAATGTTAAAATGGTCGTCTCTCAGTTCTGAGGTAGTTTGTATCAGGGCCAAAGAGAAAAATATATCCTCTGGTTCTTACCAGCTCTGGAGTTAGATTAATACAACCTCAAACATATCTCACCACTTCACTACTTGCATAACAAAAACTACGACAAAATCCAGAAGAAATGTGTGGAAAACTAAATACACAAAAAGAAAATAACTGCAACCGTAACTCTACGGTCTGGACTTTGACTGGGTCACTGGAACATCTGTGTCTAGTGTTTTTGACTCATTTTATACAAGCTTTTCAGACAGAAGGCCTTGAATTTGACTTTTTAGCCAGAGGCTGACAAGCCCAAATCCTCAACTTCCCATCAGTACGTTTAAAAGACTGAAATTTAAAAGCTGAAATTACTCCTTTTGTTTTGTTTGTTGCAAACAAATATCTTTTCAAGCTAGGTGCTTTTGCTTTATATTGCTGCAACTTTACAAGCCATGTTCTTACAAGGAGGGGGAACTCAGCAATCTTTTATGCCAAACCTGGGCAATTATGAACCAATATTTAGAAACCTACTTTTGTATTTTGGTATTTATTTACATTTTTTCCAAGCATTCCAATAATATGACTGTGGGAGATCAAGTCCTGAGAAGATTGATTGAGATGGATTTCTGTTTCTCATGGAAAAATAACAGGCATCAAAAAAACATCTTAGACTGATGGTGTAAAAGACCTCTTAACCTTTAAATCTTTTCATCCTTGGGATTCTCTTTACACGCGTTGAATTTCTAGCACAGAAATATGAACACGCTATTCCCCATGGTGAAACATGGTGGTGGCATAGTCATGCTTGGGGATAGTAATCTATTGCATGGCCAGCATAATACAGAGTAATCCTGGAAGAAATTCTGACGTCTTGCCTGTCAATCTGTTTTAATTTTAACATCAAAATTCAGTCTTACAAGATCGATGGTGATGCTTTTCTTCTCAACTATGATATAATACATAAAACTAAGTCCAAACGTAATTTTCCTACTGTGAAGCATGTGAGAGGAGTCAGGCGTCAGGACCAAGGAGAAGTAACAGAAGCTGGGGGAACAGGCGACACTAAACCCTCTCTGGGTGCTGGAGGTTTTAAAGAAATTAAAAACTTAAAGAATCATATTTGGACTGGTGCCAAGTAAGTCTTTAGCTTCCAAAGTGAAAGAAAACTGAAAGGTTAACCGGTTCCCAGTATCAGCACTGGTTCTGAAGGCTTTTCCATCAGTGCATTCCTCCCTGCTCTCCATGTTGTCAAGAGTTTATAAAGTGATCAGCAGAAAACTACTCAGTAATGCAATCATGCCTGAAAACAACACTTCTTAGTGCCGTCTTAAATGAAGGGCTGGCTGGAGGACGTCGAGGGTCACGCAGCACCCGGTCCGGAGCCTTGTTTGGACCACCAGGAATTCACTATGAATACATTTACCGGTGAATATCCTATTCCTCAAATTAAATGGTAGATGACTGGCAGTGCTGCATGGGTCAGTGGGTCAATAACAAGTGGGAACATTGGGGATTTCGTGTACCATCACATTGTGTTTATTATCAGTTCAGTCTGCCTTCACTGGACCACGACTGAATGCGTGTTTAGAGTGAAGCAGCACACAGCTGGGATCAAAACAAGGTCAGGTCTTTATTTACCACTTTCTAGAAAGAATGTTCTAATGAGACACCTACAAAGTTGTCTGTGTATGTAAGGGACATCAGCTAAGAGGAGGAGGAAGAGGAGGATGTTTTCCTCTGAATAATGGGTGTCAGCAGAGGGCAGTATGATGTCTCTGTAATGCACTTAAAGAAAATGATTGCCCTGTTTGGCATCTGCCTGAACAACGTGGCTTATGAAAGAAAGTATGTAAGAGATTTGTTTTGGGACAAACTGGTCCATGAAAGATCAGCCAGTGTGTCCTTATCAGGGGACAGACTGGTTTCTAACAGACAGGAGAAGTCTCTCATACATACAACAGCTTTTACAACGTATCTGAGACGGTAGAACAAAAAGTTACATTTAACCCTGTACGTGCTCTCTTGTAAGCTCCTTTGAATAATAAGGAAGAACATAAAATGATGTTAAGGATGGACAGAGGAGCTCTATACTGACAGCTGTTGCCACTCCTGCTAACACTGAATGCGTTCTGCTGCATCACTTGGATACTATTTTGAGAAACGCCCTCATTATTACATGGTGAATGCAGCCTGGCCACCCATGAGCAACCTGTGAAAGAGAGCAGCGAATCTGCCAAATACGCAAAGTAGACATCCGTCCTTCACTTACAGCCAGAAGATGCTTTGTGTCATCTGCTTCGTTCTGCTTTGCTTGGATTACACTCAGATGGTAATCTGTGTGTGTGCACGCACGTGTGCGCCTCACAGTCATGCTTTAGACATAGCAGAGAAGATCCTGTGGAGTAGGGGTTTAATTCAGAACATAATGCCGTTCAGTTGGTGTCTGTCTGCGACTCAGGTTGCAGTAGTAGGAATGTGTGCGCCTCAGAGATGCAGCACTAGGTTTAATGTGCACACTTGTGCATTTATGAGCAGTGGCAGTAGTTGGTGTTTGTGTAGGAGTGTTTACAAGCACTTTTATGAGCATTAGAGGGGTCTGTAAATTCATCAGGGGGAATGTTAATGCGCGTGGACATCTGATAACTTCAGAGTAAATTAAAATGTGACTAGATGCAAGCAAGGCCCCCGTTCACATTTGGCATCCACATTCCTTCAGTGTGACCCGACCTTCACCTATGCTCCCAATATATATAAAAAAAACTGCATTCTGATCAGTGTATCTCTGATCTTTAAGATTTTACTGGAACGAGGTTGGACCTGTTGGTTTGTCATATAACAGTGATGCTGGTTACGTGAATGTTTTTTCATTAGGTGAGTAAGTCAAATTTAAACAAAGTCCTTCCTAGAATAAATGTTCGGAGTCTCCATGGGCCAAAGCGCAAGTGTGTGTTTTTTTATGCATGTGAGTGAACTGTGCGTCCCCCCGAGTGCCTCGGTGCAGTGATATGAAGCAAGATGTTCACAGGGGCTGCAGTGTTTCTAGTCAAATGATTCCACTTAGCTACTAATTTCCCTCCAATTCTGACCAGGGATGGAGCAGGTCCTGCTCACAGCATCAGCACTACGGCACAGCAGGCATGTGTAACGAGAAGATAAAAACAATGTCTAGTACATATCATGCAAATTTGTTCAATCTTGAGGCATGAAATAAAAGCGCACACATGTTAACTGATCCGAGTTTTGCAGAAAAGCAATGTATATTGGCCAATAAATTCCTTTTGTATTCCAATAGACAAATTAAATTTCAATTTAAACATTCCTCCAAATCCTCCCCTTCAGCCCTCAGCTCTTTCAAACAATCATTGCCTCACAATGCACACAAACGACACACTGCAGCATGGCCACCAGCACTGGGGTGAGGGGCTCAAAGAGGGCCGGGGATGGGAGAGCTCAAGCTTTTGTGACTTTTCCCTTTATCTGAGAGGATTTGGTTGACTGAGAAACTTGGACTCATTACAGCAGAATTTTCTCTATAGATATCAAGAAACCATGTTGCGGTATGAGCTCCGTCCATGAGTGACCACAGACCAGAACCATTGTAGCATATACAAGTTCTGGATTAGTAGTCAGTATGCATCCTCTTAAAAAACCCTATATCTTGATTGTTGCTTTATTGTGTAAGGCTGGTAATCGTTTCCTTCTTAGAGGATGAATATAAACTGGATTTAATGCTTCTTGGACAAAACATCTTCTCCTAAAAGTTCTCAAAACTTTTACATCTGCATTCCACCCTTACTGGTCCCCTTCCCCACCTCGTTTCCATTGCTCCACCTCCCTGAGTTCCCTCCAATTTTCTTGTGAGGAGGACAAAGGCTAAGCAGCCAGTCCCATTCAGGGCTGTCAGTCAGTCCAGCTCCTCCTGCCCCCCCCTTCCTGCAGCTCCGTCAGGGGACTGCTCCATTGTCCGAAAGGGCACCACAGAGAGGACACAGAGGGGCTCGAAATGGAAGCACGATGAGTTGAAAGAGGAAAGTGGCGTGCGTTAACAAAAGGCAAAGAATGAATAGGAAGAGCTGAGATGCGTGGGGAGAACAATGTAGAGAAGAAAAAGAGGAGTGGGTGTGGAGTGAAGAGGAGAGAGCGGCAAGAAGGGAGTGACTTAATGAAAACTGGAGGATAAACAGTGAATTTCCACTAAGCCCTCAACTCTTCACCACTAACGAGGATGGAGACTAGAGCCATGGACCAAAAATCTTATCCAAATGACCAACAAACCCGCAGCCCTTCTTCCTGAGAAATATGAACGTGGCCAACATGTAGTTAGGAGTGAAACGCTACAACGGGCCTCACCAGAAAACCCACTCATGTCAGGCAACAATACAAACCATCCACCCACTCACAACAGTAAACCTACATCACACTTCCTCCGCTCACCCGTCCCCCCCCACAGTTATTCACTTTTGCTGTTATCATCAAAAGTTGTGCTCGCGTGAGAAGGAATCAAAGCAAATACCAAAAAAAACAAAAACCCACTGGTACTACTTTGCTGAATTGCACAGACCGTGTGTATCACGTGTTTTCATTTAAAAAGGGGAAACTGCTTTAGGGCTGAATTATTTTATAATTACTTTTCACTCAAACACTTCAGAACAGACATGCATGTCAAGCCATGTCTCCGAGTCTCCAAATAATACCATTTTGTGCCATATTCAGACAGATGATATAGTCTATACGTGCTAATGTTTGCATTCTGCTTAGATGGCACTTTGAGCCAGGACTGCCTCATCCACCTTCAGTTCCCAGGGCTGGAAAGGCCACACAAGAAGACGGGTGTGGTGACTGACAGCATAACCCCCATCTCCACTGCTTCCACCTGTCCAGGTTGACTTTGATCTACGAGGAGTGCAAACAGTCAACAGCCAGTCAGAAAAATGTATGAGTGCTCTGTTAGACATTAACAGCTTAAGGTCTGCCCTAGAAATAAAAAGAAAGTGAGGACAGATCACAGCTTAGGCTGGTTAGGAACACCAATAATAATGGAATAATAGGTAATTTAAAGATGTTTTTCTATGTTTAGCTTAAATTTACTCCATCACTAATTTCACATTGGAGCTCTATTGAAAAGATAACATTTCTCCAAAGTTTGCTTCATTTCAAACTCCAACATAAAGTTGACATCTGATTGAACAACAAAAAACGTTCCTCTCAGACTGCAGTTCTACTGGTGGTTTCTAGTGTATCTAAAAGTAGAATGGGAGGCAGATCTTTTGGTTATCAAGCTCCTCTGGCGTGGAACAAGCTCCCAGTTTTAGTCCGTGAGGTGGACACCCGGTCTACTTTTTTAGGAGGCTTAGGTTTTCTTGATCTTTCTTGGTAGTTAAGATGGCGGAGGACATACTGACCACATGACTGCATCCCCATCTGGCCTTCATCAAAAACCAACAAGGATTTTGCAGATGATACAACAGTTGTTTGTTTAGTTTCAGAAGATGAGACCGCCTATAGCAAAGTGCATCGCCTCACCAAATGCTCATCCTCAACACCTCCAAAACTAAGGAGATGATCATCAAGTTTTAAAAAGGACTAAAGTTGGAGTGAATAAAGGAGCCACTGTTGCCACACGCTGTAAGTACTAGATCAGTGTGTCTGAGTATCTGATCAGTCTTCCAAAACCCTAAAACAGTCAGCCGCAGCAGATGGCAAGTCAGGTTCTGCTGGAGGTTTCTTCCTTTTAAAAAGGAAGCTGTTGATTTCCACTGTTGCAACATGCTTTCTAAAGAGGACGGATTGCAATAACAGATGCGATGCAATCACCTGGGATTCTATAGTAAAACAACCTTTTTAGCCGGTAGACACTATAAAATGAATTTGACTGCATTGTATTATCAGACCAAAACATTTGATATTAAACAGCGAGGATAATTTATCTTATTTAAGCAACAGTAAACATAGTAACTTAGCACAAGTAGTTATTCCCTACAAAAACATTTGTCAAAAATGAGGTTTTATATTAGACCGTTTAATCCGATCATTTACACTATGTTGTATTTGCAGAGAACAAGTTTCAGTCTTGGTCCATGACTATCAACCTGACTAACAATCTGTTTCAATCTCTCCGTTTAGCATGAGAAAACATTTCTTAGGGTAAGTCGCATCTCTGTTTATTGGTGCAGAGCCCTTCAACAACATTCATTGCTGGGTGCCTCCCTAAAGGAATTGGTAGCTATATCCAAAGCAGGATAAGAAAGTTATTGTTTTAAAATAAGAGCCCCCTTTCAAAAATAAAAGCCGCCTATTCAGATTGGGGTGAAGAAATGTTTTGTTCAAGTCTGATTTCAAATGTTTCTATGGTCTGTTTGGGGATATTTGGGCAATGATGCCGTGATTGGCAGGCTCTAAAATGCCAAGGTCTACCCTAGATAATTTATTCACTTCTGATCCATTTATTTATTTCTTTAAGCATCGAAAGATCATGAAACAACAAAGACTGTTTTTGTGTCCCGTAGCAAGCTAATAGTACGGCGCTTCATTTTTAAGCACATTTAGCATTGTTGTTTTATCTAGCAAATAGACAGGGCTCTCAGGCATGCCCTCATTTCCAGATCCAAGCTCCGACTTCCAAGACAAATCGAAGGAAGCCTGAGCGTAGTCTTTTTCCTCTCCCATAGAAAGTACACCTGTCTCACACCTCCATCTACATCACTATGGCTCAATACTGCCAGGAGGTTTTTGAGGATAGAGAAGATTTCACTAACATTGAAGGGTCGCTCAGGACAATTGACCTATTTTATTATTATTTTTTATTTATTTATTGAGCAACCCAACAAAATAACCGACAAAATATGCATGACAACATTTTTTGCCCAAAAAAACAAAACAAAAAAGGAGGAAGTTAAAAACTTATATACTCCTAATACTCCTCCATTAAAAATGTGGACAGCTGTATGCTTTTATACCTCTTTATGCCATTATGTCATATCTAACTGTAAAATTTGACAGATTAACATTATAATAGCAAGGTTTGTCATCATGATTTATAACATTTCTAATATACTATTTCTTTATAATTTGCTGATATCATCCTTCGTTTGCATAATTTTCTAATATGGTGTATTTATACATTTTTATAAACCGATATATATTTAAGCAACTTTTAAACTCGTAATTGAACCCGTTCCATAAATCAATTCCGCATCGCGTAATGCCAATTTTGTTTATAGATATATGGAAAAACAACTTTTTGAAATTAAGAGGATTTCTTAAGTTATAGTTAGCTTCTCTATGACTAAATAATATTTGAATATTCTCTGGTAATTGGTGGTATCTTGCTTTAAAGAGTAACTGTAGTGTTTTGAAGTTGACTAAATCATTAAACTTAAGTATTTTGGACTTAAAAAATAACATGTAGGTGTGATCCCCATTGCCTGCTCCATGAATAATTCTCAGGGCTTTTTTCTGTAATTCAAATAAAGGTTCAGTTTTTGTTTTGTATGTATGTCCCCATACTTGAACACCATAGCTCTAATAAGGCAAAATCAAGGATGAATATAAAATATGAAGTGATTGTTTATCTAGAAAATACCGTGCCTTACAGAGTATAGCAATACTTATTGCTGCTTTTGATTTGATTATGGAAATGTGAGGTTTCCAACACAATCTATGATCAAGTGTCACTCCTGAAAATATATATTCATTTACTCTTTCAATTTCTGTATTATCTATAAGTAATTTTATGTCCGATTTAACTTCTCTGTTTCCAAAAATTATAAATTTTTTTTTCTGTATGTTTAATGACAATTTATTCATGTCAAACCAAGTTTTAACCGATCTATTTCAGAGGTTATTATCGCGTTATCTGCGAATAACTTGAATGTCAGCTTTGATGACAGCGAGCATTTATCATTCATATACAGTAAAAACAGCTTCGGTCCCAGTCCAGAACTCCGAGGAACTCGGAGTTCTGGACTGATTTTATCCAATTTAACGCAGTACCTCTAACACAGCCTGGTTTTCCTTCATGTGGTGCGTCAGGTCAGAGTCAGAAGTGGAAGGGATCAGGGTCAGAGCTGTGCATGTATACAGTTTATGTATGTTTGTATACAAACATACTCGTGTATTTCTGCTTGCTGTTTCGCAGCATCAGCCTGTATAAACAGAAGGACGTTTGGAAAGAAGGAAAAAGAAACACCGAGGCGAAGGGGAAGGCTGTAACATGGCCAGCTATAAGTACCTGCTGAACCTACAGTATCCGCTCGTTGGGTTTCCTCTCAACTACACTTAGTGCTAAGGCTTTTCAGCAGTCAACATGATTAATGCTGCTGACTTTAGCTCAGCTGGCACGAGAACGGCACCATTATGTTTGTGTGGATTTGCCTGCATCCAGCCAGGCAGGAATGTTCCGCTTTTAGATTCCTGTTGGACAGCTGGATCTACTTTACAGTTCGAGCTGTAAAATAAACACAAGGCTGATATCTGCTCTAGACTGACAAAGTACTGGTGGACATTGTTTAGCATGGTTGCCACACCCACTTACAGTAAAAACATGACAGCTAGAAGTCATCTTTATTTAAACCAACCAGGACACGGTTGTCTGAGTAATAATGGGAACCAGGCTGCAGGTGGGATTGTCACTCAGAATGGCAAATTCCTGTTAGAGTAAATTCCCAGTCAGCATTTTAAAAATAGAAAAGAAATCCCTCCCGTGTGGCCACATCAGTAAGCTAATCTATGCTTTGGCTACTAAAAATGTCACAGCGATAGAAAAGTTTGTGCCACAGGTTCTGGGACACCATGACCACATCTTGATTCACACAGACAACAAGACAGGGAGAGAACAGGAGATAGCAGAGAGTCACTGCGCAGATTTGCAATCCAAACCACATTCAAAGCAGCATTCAGGCACGAAGCTTCAAACCCAAGTCTTTCCTGAGCTCATACACCTGATGTGGAGTTTGTTTCTTCCACCAGACTAAAAACTAAATAAGGTGCTATAATCACTAGCTTTATGGACAACACCCCATTACATTAGAGAAAGCAGAAGACAGTGCAACAGATTCAAACAAAGTGCTCTGAGCAAGAGGAAAGAAGCAAACAGCTCATCTAGTGATGAACCTTGTGTTAAACAGGATGGGGCCCAATCAGCATTAAAGCAGCCTGCGAATGTGAACAATGACTGGTTGCTTCAGAGATCTGGAAAGTCCTGACTGCAAAGTGAATAAAGACTGACTGAACATTTCTTGACACATACATATTTTCCACTGAGTCTTCAGTGCTGCGTCCCTACACAGCAGGAACCAATAACCCCAGGAGGACATAAGACACTACAGAGGAGGCCGTCTACCTTCATCCTGTCTCCTGACTTCATCGCACGCACCCATTTGCTTACGGTGTTCCCATAAACATGATACAAAACCAGAAGCCCTATTGTTTATGATACACAGAGGTCCTTCCTGGATGGACCAGATCCGGTATGTGGTGTCTGGCTGCCAACCTGCCAGCTCCCAGTCTGGCTCAGACCGGAGTCGTGATGCAGGGAACCAGCATGGCCACCACAGCCCTTAGGGTGGATGTACAAGTAATTATCAGACCGGTCTGTGTACAGTCAATATTAACCACAATCAAACCACTTGCAAAAAGAAAGACAAACTCAACATTTCTGTGGTCATATGATTTCATATTAATAGACATTAGCTGGAAATGCCAACTGGTTGTCACTTCTATTAATGCGTCTTCCAGGATACTTGAAGAACAAAAAAAAACAGAAAAATATCATTATATGACGGAAGTTCACTGTAGGGGGATCTGGAAAACCAGCACAATCAGGAGACAAAAGATATTTAGGTTTTTAAATTGACTCAAAGCATTTAAATAAATAAGATCTTGTTATCCATTTGTTTTTTAAATATTTGTATTAGTACCATAAAACCATATCTTCCCTTCAAAACAAAAGCTTTATAAAGTTATAGCTTTGTAGGTAAAATGGTGCCGTGTCTGCTGGACGCCACGTAACTGAGATGCACCGGCAGAAAGTACACAATGTTTCATGAAAACTGCAAAACAGGTCTTGCAAAAGTATTCAAACCCCCTGAGAGAAGGCGTCCTGTTTAGATGAGAGTAGAGCTGCACTTTATGGTCAATATGCATTATAACAGATGGTCAAGGTCAAAGGTGATGGGAATATAGATGGAATATACAGGAGACTGGGAAGGAAGGTAACTTTTTAGCAGAGCAGCTACTCTTAGCAACCGACCAGAGCTGTAATTGAATGGTTTAGAACCGAGACGTGTCAGAATGGCCCAGTCAAAGTCTAGACCTATTTGCAGTTGGGAATCTGTGGCAGGACTTGAAAATGTAGGATTTCTATCTAATCAGACTAAGTCTCAGTCTCTTGATGTGCAAAGCTGGTAGAGACAGAACCCAAACCCCCCAAAAACCTGGTTCAACTAAGTATTGATCCAAATATATTCCAATTTTAATTCGAATATAAAATGTTAGCTCAGTGATCAGACCGCACCGCTCCTAAATTATGTGATAAAATTACAAAAAAAATCATTTCATATTGACACCCAAGTACAGCATTATGGCTCCCCCACCACAAACCACTGCTTTGTTGCCATCGTCCTTGATTAAATTATCTCTCCGATTGATGCTGGTAGTTTATACATGTTTTAGGGGAGAGTAGAGCACTCCTGTAGGTTTATTATCAGTGATGTAATGAAATTAGCTGCTGTGGTTTTATTAGTTAATTACACACAAAGTATAACAGACCGAGCAACGTATCCCACATCAACAGAACTAAGAAAAAATATGAAGGTATAAACAGTTTCTGTAATTGTTCAGTAAACCATGGAAAGTTCTTATGCAAAACCAGAAAAGTGGTTCAAAGTGTAGCAGAAAGGCACCTTTATGTAGTTCACCAGTCTACCATCCAACCCCCAGTGAAAAAATAAATGCTCCACTTTATGTTGCTATAAAGTTTCTGTGTCTTGCTGCTGTAACTCTTTCAAAGTCCAAGGACAAAGTGCGGCTCTGACACGAGCTGCACTCTCTCCTCGTCTCTGACAGCTCTGGCTCGAGCTGAGGCCAAGGTTGCACTGCAGCAAGCAGACTTTTGAACAGCAGTGGTCTCTATGGGCTAGAAGCTACAGAAGGTCTGCAGTGACAGGAAAGCCCGAGCCCACACGGTGTCTCTCCCTGACAACATAACGTGAACGTGCCCCTGCTTCAGGCAAACCGGCGGCCCTGGGAGATCCATCACCTTGGAGACCAGAGTTAGTTCAGTGCAGCAGCCGAGGCAACAGAAACCTCCCTTGTGATGCCCGGCTGACAAGATTAAAGCCGAGCCACACTTGATACAGACCCAGCAACCGCTGTTCAACTGCATTTAAACATCAGCACTACGCTGTATTAGATGTAGAGTTCATTATTTTCTATTTTAATGATTTGCTCTTTATGGTAATATCAGGCCAAAGATTAGCCTTCTAGAAAATACACCTATCTTCAATACGAGGTAAAGACAATGATTTTATTATGTGGAATAACAAGCAAAGCCCAATTCAAATGTCACTGAGACAGTATAATTACAGAGGTGGCTGCAACTCCCTCCCACATGACTCCAGAGAGGATCAGCAGGAGGATTGACTACAACAGTAGCTCTAAGCAAACGGGCAAGCACAGGCTGATTCCCAGCAGCCTGCCCGCAACATTCCCCTACAAGCCTGCAGGAGAGGGAACCTGTTTCAGATCTAAAAATACACGCCATGGGAACCTGATGAAGCAGGCAGAAAAGGTTTACCTCTGCAGGTACGCCATGATGGTCTAGAAAGGCATAAAGAGGCACAGTTGAACCAACACAAGTTGTACATGTATCAATACATGATTGTACTTGACCTTGACATGACTCGGAGAACACAAACTGCAGGTTCCCTGCATCCCAAAGACTCGCCTTCTTCTCGCCTGTTGTGATTATGAATATATTATTCAATATTAATACTTTAATATTTTATTAAATAATATTTCGGTCTGTTAAGGGTTGTCCTGTGAATACCAGCCCAGTAAGGCGGTGGTATTAGGACAAAGTTGAAAGGGACATTATTGGACAGCAACACTCTGCACACACACTCTGAATTCACACAATTTCTTAAAATACAAGAATTTATTACTCATAAATTATAACTCAAAGTCAAACATATTTCAATCAACAAACTCTTTACTAAGCTAAAACAATCCAACTAAACTACCAAGCAGAATTAAAGAATAACGAAGAGTAATGGGCTATTTACAATATAAACAAGTTGATTAAAGATGATTAAAAACCAAAAGAGTGATGCAACATTACTATGCAATGTTATTTATGTCTGAGAACCAAGGATTATCTTGAAGAATCTGGAAGTAAAGTTAAGTTAGTTGCAAGACTAACTTAGGCAATAATCAGCAAACCTTTAGACAACCATTCACAATGCAAGATCAGATAAAATATTATTTTAATAAAATAATATTTTAAAGAATGATTTACTGAATAAAACCAACCTTCTGGATGACTAATTCTCAACGGTGTTTAATTAGCTGCCTTTATTTGTTAAAATAATATTTAAAGAAATATTATTTGGATTAAGAAACCAAATCTTTCTGGAGAAATGGGGCTTAATTGTGTTACTTAGGTTTCAAGTTTAGTAAAATAATATTTAGGGAAATATTATTTTCTAGATTGAAACCTAACAACGTTTTTGGGTAAATGATCTTTAGCAGCAAGCACGTGTTTTTAGCTGTTAGCGGTTGGAGCTAACAAAAGAAACTTACAGCTTATCATCAGAATCAAACACATACCTTTAAAATCCCACTAATAAAAGGTTTAAAATCCATAAGTGTGGACGGCGCGTTATGGCTGATTTTATGTGTTTAAAATCACCTTTTAAATAATGTTTGTCTCAACTTTAATAAAACAAAACACGGAACACACAAACTGAGCACATGTGCTGAGCTTTCATGAAAAATGTTTAGATTATTTCATTCTAAACTTCTTCTCTCTGCCCAAAACACAACTTCTTACGTGAACCATGCTGAGGAAAAGTTGTCTGGGGCGACGAAGTTGAAGAAAGCATCCACAGCGAACAAAGGGTTAACTTGCAGCTAACCGCCGTAGCTGTGGGATGGGGGGGGGGCGAACTGCACGTTACAGCTGTAGCCACGGTGATGCGGTCCCGTTGTCCTTCCTTCAGACCGGGAAAGCTGCTCAGCTCGGCGTCGTAGAGACAGGGTCTCTGCTGGGAACTCTCTGGAACACAGTTTGCTTCTGCAGGGCTCGGAGAGAAAGTCAAGGAACGCTTGTACCTTAATTACCCCGTTCATAAATGAATATACCGGATGCACAAACAGCAATTCATTCCTACTTAACTTAGTGCATATGATCGCGTGAGCGTATGACACTCTTGGATCCAGTTTGAAGAGTTACGTCTGTTTGCCAGCAAAGAGACATTAGCGCACCGTGTCCCTCTGTCCAGTTCCTCTGGCGACCTGGTGGAAGAGGTCAGTTTGTTGCAAAAGCGGGGTTTTTATTCGGACAGTGACGTCACGGGAAGTCCGCTGTTACCCCGTTTCTGGCTGTGATGGAAGTAGGTTCATGCCATTCATTTTGAAAGTTGAACCCATGGCTGGGGTCCCAACACACCTTAGTGTTAGCCGCTTCAACTAATACAATCGGCTTAGAATCAAACATTTTTCTCCGAAAAAGCATAAAAAATACAGAAAACATCTTTCCCCCCCTTATTCTTAAAATGCATATTAAATACAAACTCCCACCATTGTTGGTCTATAAATGCATCAGCCAAAGCATGTCCTTACGATTCATGCACTCACCCTATCATAATTAGCCAGAGTTCAACGTGAACTTCTACAAAAATGTACATAGTGCACCAAGAACACCTAATCCAGCAAACCCCTCATCTGCAAAGGATGGGTCAGAAAAAATTATTAGGTCAAAGATTTTTAAATGTCTGAGGATATTTAATTATTTATGTTTGAATAAATTGCTTAAACCAAGCAGGCTAGTTTTTTAAATATGATCTGCTTGAGCAGCCATTCACAGCCTACTTTAAATAATGCACCACATCTATACTTTATTTGCACGAAGACAAATATATTTTGGATCCTCAGTCTGTGTCTAACTATTACCTCCATCTAAAAATGAGTTGGAAAAACATCATTCCAGCCTTTTCTTTTATTCGATCTGCTTCCAACATTTCCATGTGTTTCATGCCCCAGAGGACTAGCTAGCTTAATTAAAAACTATAAATGAAAAGAGTCTTGTAGTTAACACAAAGAGACTAAAATCAAGCTTAATTAATGAGGGAAATCAACGGTGGCAAGTTGTGAGTATCAGGGCAAGCTTTTAGTGGGCCATGACTTTGTGTGGGCTTTTCCAACAGGAATGTGGAAAAGGTTCAAGTGTGTGCGTGTGTGTGTGTGTGTGTGAGAGAGTGAGTTCAACTTCCAGAGGGCAGGTCAAAATCCTGGGGATTCCAGACATGCCTGCATTTCCTAGGAATGTCACGAGCCGCTCTGCAAACACAGCTTTGCTGAGCTACTTCCACGGTGCACAGCAACATACTCCTGTTTCATCCTTCAGAAAAATAGGAAAGACAAGGTGCTAAATGCCTCTTTTTATAACAATTAAACTATTATTTTTTTATTTAAATTGCTATATGATTTTAAATATTTGCATCCTTTGGGATGGTTTTCAAGTCTGACAAAATTCCAACAGTGAATAAATATTTTCAGACAGCTGGCTTGGAACAAAGGAAAGCATGGAAAATCGAAAACAAAAAGGACCACATGGCCAATGACTAAAGCCATTCCTGGGGTTAAATCAGCCGAGCATTTACAGTAAACAATGCCTCGTCTCTCGACACTTACTTAGTCGGTTATCAGACACGGCTGATCTGCTGTCACCACATCAGCAAACAACACAAAAAGGGTTAAAAGCTGAAGCCAAAACACAATTAAACATAAAGGCCGTACATGGCGGCTGTACTGGAGACGAAAAGAGGCGTCCCCCCGGGGGCTGACTGCCAGTGCACCCATGCGTCCATGAATGACCCAAACTGTTTGCAATACATTTGTAATTCATCGCTGGCATAAGCATGAGGCAAACATGCGTGTACGAGTCTTTGTTATCTCCAAAGCCTCCCTGCTGGGCTTTCAGTTGACATCACTGTCACAGACACAAATATTCACCCATCAGCACCTCTCCATTAAATGCCTAAAACCAGTCATGTGGCAGAACCCACACATTCAGCCTGTGTCATATTGTGTTTGTTCAAAAACACATTAACCAACCATGACTCACTGTGAAAACTAGAGTCCAAAAAGGATGACCCCAATGCAGAAGCACAGGGGGTCCAAAACGGCCACCATTATTAGAAATCAGAAACAATCGTGTACTTCTTTAACACAGAAAGCATCTCATACTAACATCGCACTCAGTATGTGGTTTGTGGCTGTAGCATAAATTCAGTTTTTTATGCTTTAGTATTAACCTGCTATTATTTTAAGTTAAAAGATGATATTTGGAAAACAACTACTACAAACTCAAATCACAAGTGAGGAACAAATTCATTAAGTTCATATCTAAAAAGGACCACTACCAATAAGATTCAGATGAAAATAAAAACTTTTCACATTTTCTTAAAATATCCTATTAGTTTACAAACCATCATGCATGGACGTAAAAAATAGATACAGATTTCCTGGGAAACGGGCCTGCGACCCACATTTTACACTCGACTGGCCCTGATCGTTGATCTGACCTTTTTTCCGATCAGTGAACACATCGTAGCCAAGCGCCAACAGGTGACGCTGGCAAGAACGATTTGATCCAATATCAGTATCAGATATTGATCTAATGCATTACTCATTAACAGGTTTAAGATATATTAAGATTTATATTAAGATTTATTGCTTTGGCAGATTGCTTAAAGTTCAAAGATCCAGCCGGTTACTGAAGGCTGCAGTCAGAGGACAGTGCAATTACAGGGAGCACTTTGAATACAGCATGTTGCTCTAAGCAGTGTCTGCACTTAGAAACAAATGCTCGAGGAAAAACGCCCTGGATTGGAAAATGTCTGGATTAGCAGAAATTTAAATTCAGATGTCGGAAATGGAACGCAAAAAACCTGGATCGGAGCATCTCTTCTGACAACACTCTTTAGTGGAGACGTTGTTACATCAGGAAGACTGTGGTTTAAAGCTAGTCATGCTAACCATGCTAATGTGAGATGCTAAAGACACTTTAAAAATCAGTGAAATCCTGTTTGACTGCAGAGCTGTTTAAGACACACTGCTGTAACTCCTCTGTCCTAATAGAAATAATGATCTATAACAGAATGCTTCTTAAGGCTCCTGTATAGTTACATAAATAAATCAATAAATGAATGAATGAATTTAACATATAATAGTAAATCATCAACTGGGCAAGGCTTCTCTTTATTTTGGAAGGATCTTGCAGAAATCTTCCAACACACTGAAATCATGCATGGTCAGATTTCAATGTGTGCAAAACATAGAAGCCAAAAAGTCAACTGTAAAAGAATAAAGGCAACATGCAGCAATTATTGTCGTTTCATTTTATTTATAAAAATCTCTTTTTCCAAATAACCTGCAGGATTTTACTATCTCACTGCATTTTCAGAGATGCAGCAACATTTGCCACAATAAACGTTTCAGTGTTTCTTCATTAATCCATGAAAACAAGAAGTGAGAAATCTGAGTTATTGGCTGGTCGGAGCTTTACAGCATCGGAGATCAGAAATCAGCCTCAACACCACTGATCGCTGCATCCTAAACCATATACTTTGTCAACTAGCTAACACTAACTTTACAGGAATCACGACTTCAGCTGGATCTCGAGAACAAAGATTTTTCCAAAGTTATTAAGAGGAATGTTTCTCACACTTGTTGTCCTGTTCAATGATAGTGGAAGATAGCAGACGCCCCGATCAATAATTTAATCAATATCGAGGCAAAGTAGAAAAATGAACAATTTAGATAAGTTGTAAATGATTACAGGGTCACTGCAGCGCTAATTTTCAGCATATTGACCAAACGGAAATAAGCGGTAAAACAGGAACATTTCAAGAAAGCCACAAGCATCCTCAAGTTGAATTTAAGTCAAAACTGCTTTTTCCTCTCAGCTCTAACATTTACGGCACTTTCCCATAAAGCACAAGCATTTTTTTATTCTTCTGTGTCACACTGGAGTGTAGAGAGTACATAAAGTTTGGTTGGGGGATAAAATATTCCCCGGATCGAAACCAATTGTGACTCGGATCAAGAGGCGTAAACATCATGGCATTAACAACGCTCCTTATCATAGCTTTCAGAATCCTGCAGGTTTAGTCCCTTATCTTACAAGATTACTGAAAAAAAAGTTCCTTCACATCAGTTTGGCAGCAAAAACGTCTAATATATAAACTGTGGAGCAAACAAGAAAAACACATTTTTCCTGAAATGCTCCACAAAACAAGATTTCAAGCTCAAAACAGGGAATTCCACGCATACTTGATTATTCCTACTTCCAGTTCTCAAACGGAAAATCAACAAGAAATGCAGAGGCGTCAACAAATCAGGCTCGCCCCAACTGAGGTGCTGACAGGGTGCATAAACCGCCCCCCACAAAAACATACAAAGATCGGTCGTAAATCTGCCAACGGGAGCAGCTTAGATTTAAACGTTCCTCTCAACTCTGTCCATCCGATTGAAAAGTTGCTCAAAAAAAGGGGCAGGACAGCACTCAAGTGTTTGGTGTTAGCGCATCAAGAGTTTCAGCTACAAGTTACATTAGTAGTTAGAGGGCTGTATCTGTTAGCTACCTTCAACTGTAGAAATCTATTTGGCCGCAGATAAGAGCTAAAGGTGACAGAAAGTGACTCATCTAGAAATCAGTGGTGCAAAACGAACGCTAGGCTGAGGATGTGAAGGCTATCAGGTTCCAGAGTGATAATGGCCTTCAGTGATTGCCTGTGGCCAGCAGATAAAGGGCGGCATTTGTTTGCGGTTGTTTTTTCAAGTCATACTGGATGACGTATTCCTGTACGGGGATATCAGGACCCCAAACAGATCAGTCCTGTATTACTGAGGGTGTGGAGCTCCTGAAAGGTTCAGAACAGCAACATATCCCATGAGACGTCGTGGCTGAGTTCATTCTAAGATTAGCAGCAGCCGTACTGCATTTCAAAACAACATTCCATCTTTATCAATGTTGAAAATGCACAATGGCTTTTTCTTGTCAAAAGAAACAAACAAAAAAACAACTAAATTCTTTGCATGACGTGATTTCAATGCATAGGGTCATTTATCTCAAGGAATACATGATGGAAATGTGTAACCTGAGAAATGTAAGTGATTTCCAGGGTTTGGATTCTGTAAATAGCTTTTACCAGTCCAGATTTTGGTTGATTCTGATTTCTCTTAAGTTAACGATATAAAAAGAGAGGAAAAGCATTTGGCAAATATATAGAACAGAACAACTTTACCGTGGCAGGTTCAGCCTTCCTGTTATCTGCTCAAGTCTTGCTCTCTCTTGCCTTCTCGTAGTTTTAATGAACGACAGATAGATTATGACATGTAGAACAGTAACCCTTAAAACAGCTTCCTATACCTTTTGTGATTCCTCTTACTTTAATATTAAAACACCCCACTGATGATAAAAACAGCCACGTTTGGGTTTTCTTTACTCAGAACATAAAATACGGAGGCACCACAAAAATAAATCCTCCTTTTGAACATTTTCTCATCTGGCAGCCAGATCTCTAACCCCATCACTGTCCTCCAGGTGCCACAAACTCAACCTTACTGCAAACAGCTGCCGCCACCAAACCAGCCATCAATTATTCACTACAGCTTTGCCTCTGTGTTTACCTTCGAGAGTTTAGTCTCAGGCCAGAGTGCAGGAGCAAGACAGGTGACAAGTGTACACGGGTCAGTAAAAAATAAAAATAATCCAGAGGAGGAAGGTGAAAAATATGACTCATCTTCATTATCAGTAGATTCAAGCGTCAAGTGTTCCACTCCACCCCGTTCAGCCATTTTGGTAGTTAGTTTTTGTAGCCAACTACAGGCTCTACCTAAACAGACGCCTCACCAACTAAGCAGCTATGTTCTTTACTCCCGATGTTACTCTACAAAGAAGGAGAATAGCTACATAGGTACATTATGCACAAGAAGCATGTTTTTCAGTGAATGCAGTGATATCGGGAAACTTCAGTATTTTTAGTCATGGTTAACGGTGAGAACCTCATTTAAATTCTATTAAAAAATGGCAGATTTTTACTTTCAGGGGCCCATGTTTGTACACAGAGAGGTTGTTAAATATTCTTGTCGCTAATATTAAGTAGAGCGGGAAAACGGCAAAGCTTTTCATCTGAATGGCTAGAATGGGTTATGTTTCTGCAGATATCATAGAAAAATATAATCAAACACAGATGATTCCATGCAAAACAGCTGCATTAAGAAGGGAGCGAATATAAACTCATGAGGAAGACATGAGCTGAAAGTCTCTGACTGGGTCTTACCACATTAATGTGTTTTAGATGATAGGTCAACCAGCTGGCTGCTTTTAAAAAGACTTGGTATTGTAAAATAAAGGGTTCAAGAGCAGGATTTGTGATTGTGTCTGTGGCCACCACACTGAGCTGCCTTCTTTCCAGCTGACACTACATCTGTCAGCTGGAAAACAGACATTTGATGTCAGGCCAGGCTCCAGTGTTCATGGATGGATGAATGCAACAGAACACTGCAGATAAATGGACCCAGAACACCTTTTTCTTCTTCTTTTGTTTGCACTGGAAATCTATCTCCAGAATAAAATACAATCCTACCTCAAACCCCTTTAGCACTATAAAGTCTCCTAGTCACATGTGCACCTCTCCTATCATTCTGTTTGTCCCTGGTGTTTAGGGGAGGAGGGGGCCGGCAGGATGTGGGACCAGCTGGTCATCAGTTCAGACAAAGAAACCTGCTGAATGTGCTCTCCCATCAAAAAGAAACAGATCTCACACACTCCAGCTCGCTCATGGCTCGCTCAGTCCTGAATCTTCTTCCTTTTTCATTTTTAGTACGCTCACTGGATGATTACAGATGTTTATTTTTGGTTTTCTCACAATCAGAACAAGAGGAAGACAAGAAAACAAATGGTGACGCTAAAAGGGTTTTGTCTGACTATTTTGCAGCTTGATCGGAAACGGTTTTGATTTCAAAAATGTATTACTAAAAGATAAGAGGAATAATCATGCGTTATGTGGTTCTCACAGCAAAGAGGGTAGTGACAGGTGCACTTTATCTCCTGCAGCTGCCTAATTCAGCCAGTCACTGGAGAAAGTGCTCAACGCCGATAGGAGGACACAGAGAGGGTGTGTTCGTTCTACATTAAAGCACCAAACACTCCTTTAAGGTCATACTAAATTAAAGCAACCGTCACTCTCGACTTAGACTGCCTTTAGCTATATTTAATGTGATAATAAAAAGCAATAACAGATCCGACAAAGCTCTGGTAAACAATAGTAGTACATGAGCAGCAGGCATTCTTGACCCAAGGCTGAAACCACACGAGAAACTTTATGAAGAAAAAAAGCGCTGTGATTTTCAATCAGTCCATTTATATGTTCAAAAAAGGATCACAAAGCAGATCCCTGAGGAAGCGTATGCTGGAGCACGCTGGCACGTAGGCAGGGGTCAGAACCGTGGCGGACCAGGGTGTTTTCACGGCCGGGTCAAGCCCTAATCTGCCCTTCAGTCACAGATCCGACAGCAGAACAAACATACAGCAGCACTGACCATTCTCTTTATCAAATATGCTGTTAGCACATGGCATTCTATGAAAGATGTCAAAACTGTACAAGCCTCTTCATTATAGCACTTAATCCTTTTTCGGAAAATGCGCAGTTTTATCACTAGTCCTGGAAAACAACAAGAAAGAAAATGTTAATTTAACCTTAACTGCACCTGGACGTTTCTGTGGTAATAATACTGGGTAAACACGCACAAAACCTGTTCCACAAAGCCCCATGTGGACACACCCAACACGGACTTGCTCCTTGATCAACAAAAGAAACGCTAGGAGCAGGTAGATAAGCTGGTAGGGGCCATGTTGAAGCTGGTGCGTTTGGCTGCAGGCTACTGCACCTGCAGTCCACCAGGTTCTTTCCAAACGAATTTACTTCAACTGAAACTAATGAAAAACAGCTAAAAACTTTAGAAAAAAACTAATATCAGATGCTGAATCATGTACACAGGAGACATGAGGGGCTGAGACACTGGATATACTGGATGGGAGGGGATGAAGCTGTTGAATGGGCCTCTTTGTAACCCGTCATGGGACTTTGGAATAGCTAAAAAGATATTTTCCTTCTGCTCAACATGATCTGTGAGGTAGAACTAGTTTCCAAAAGAAGATTGGAGGACTGCAGAGCAAAAACTGTTACTGAAAGCACAGGACAAGAAGGGTGAGAGAAGAGATGTCAAAGTCTTCTCTCCAAACGGTGAAAAAAGCTGAATCTGAATGTCTGGAAATCCTGAGTTATACCAAAGAGGTTCTGGTGATACTTGACCCTAAACCCATGCCCTGGATGGTGTATTTTGGGAACTGTCTCGCAGCTGAAAGCTAACAAGACTATTAATAAGAAAACAATTTACTGCTTATTACAGCTGAAAAACAAAACTTGAACCGTTAAAATCCATCAGACCTGGTTTTCTAGAGTCCATGGCTCTGGAAATCGTCCTTCTTCACAGAGGACTTATTGCAGTACCCTCTCAGTACCCTCTACTTCGGACCATTGGACTAGAACTCAATAGAACCCTGAAGCAACAACAGACACTGTATAAGAAGTTTTTGCTGTTTAATCTGTGTAGTTGACAAGAAGGTTGCTGCTGTTTCTGTGTGTTTCTTTTATTTCATATATCGTGTAAAGATGCAATGAAAGAATTTTAAGCAGAAAAAAACGATAACTTATTTAAGGCTTACCCAGTTACTGGTTTTAAAAAGCCACCAAAATCTCCCATCATATCGTTCCTACAGTCTTTCTGAGTGGAGCATAGCTTAGTGCAATGTTTCCCCTCCCCAACCTGTTGCTACACACACTTAGCTGAAAGACAGAACCCAGATAGAAAACGCATTGAACTTACAGAGTACTAATCACTACAAGACAGACACAGAAAGGAAGGCAGCCTGGGGGTTCAGCGTCTTCTTCAAGGACACTTTGACATCTGTCAAGGAGGAGCTGGAATTAAACCTACAACTATCAGATTAGCGATGAGCAATTATTCTATCATTTTTCACCATGAGGAAAAAAATGATGAGGCAATAAGAATTTTGATTTATGATAATCTTTGTGAAGCCCAACAATTGACTAATGTTACTTTGACAGCTTTTTTCCCACTGTTGGTTCCATGAGAACATCGATTAATATCAATATATTTGAAAATATAGTTGAATGCAGTTATTGTGTTCTGGTTACTTTTACAATTGCAATACTTGAGGTAATGAGTGTGCTGCAGTGGCCTGTCTCAAAGGAAAGTAGGGCTGAAACAATCTGATTAATCGATTATTGAAATAATCGTCAACTAATTTAGTAGTTGAATGGACATCAGCTGGAGTTTACAGACTCAAACAAGCCATTTGCTGAAAGAACAACTCAGTCAGAGCAATAATTAGGCCAAAATTGTACAAAAAATATAGATACATTTTGAATTAAAGAAAAAAAACACTCTGTAAATACGCTCTATCCAGAACTCCTCAAGTGGCGTAGCTTTGGCTTCACCCAGTTTTAATTCTGTATATATATATATATATATATATATATATATATATATATATATTATATACTATATATATATATATATATCTCCTATTAAGCACCTTTTGCTATCCGATTATCAATTGATTAATGGCAAAACAGATTCACTGATTGATTAGCAAAATAAGCGTTAGATGCAGCCTTCAAGGGGAGGTTTTATCTCATTTAGTCCATATCGCCCATTCTTACATCAACTCCTGCCACTGAGGCACTTTTACTTCGCTTACTGAGAAATATACATAAAATAATAAAAAGCAGTCACGACCAACAGTCACTTATCACTCTTATTAAAAGGCGCAGCTCCAACCTATCAACCAGACGTTGAGCAGATAGCCCGACTAACAAGCTAATACCAGCTTGCCATGCTTGTGCAAAAGACATCAAATTCATCTTAAAAACTACTCACTACCTTACGTCAAAGATTGCAATTAATAAATATTTTATATAACTTATGTCATTGCAGTTCTAGTTTTTAGATCAGCATTTGTGGGGTTCTGAATATATTTAGTGATATACTGCCATAACCTTACAATTTACTAATTAAAATGAATGCAATTACATTTTATTCTTTTATTGTCACTTTAATTTTATCCCAATAAATACTGGTCTGACTGGCCTACAGCGGTAGGAACAATGGTTCTTGACCTTATAATCAATCATCAATAATCAATACTTTCTCCATAGTAGTAGTACTTTTATAATAAAGGGTTGATCTGAGAACACTTAAAACAGGGTAATAATTTTCTATAGCAAAAACTCAAACCATCCAGTAATTAGGATAAAATGTTTATTTCACAGGATCAACCTCAATCTGTGTGAAAAACTGATTTTTCTCTTGTTTCATTTATTAAAGGTTACCCACAAGCAGAAAGGTATTCTTGGTAAGATGCTAACAGTTGGCTACTGCCCTGAGAGCCAAGCAAAGGTCGAGTACGTTGACCGACGCTAAATCAACTGCTAGTAATTTATGATTTAACAACAAACATTTCGCTGTATCTTTTCTACATAATAAAACGGAGCACACTC
Organism: Crenichthys baileyi; assembly: GCA_036173005.1. Lineage (NCBI taxonomy): Eukaryota > Metazoa > Chordata > Actinopteri > Cyprinodontiformes > Goodeidae > Crenichthys > Crenichthys baileyi. The sequence continues at coordinate 332,681 of JAHHUM010000943.1, forward strand.
CCAGTAGCTTTACCATCAACATACAAAGTCAAATCAAAAAGAAAATGACTGTAAAGGACAGATTATCTTATTGAACGAATAAGAAAAAAAAAAAGCTGTGATGAAGCATTAGCAGCAACGAATCTCTGAGCTTGAGAGGAATACCTTCCTGTCCGTCATCTTTAAAGACTCCCTAAACCCGGTTGTTGAAGGTAAGTCGCACTTTATGCCGTTGCGGTTAGAATAATCAATGCCTGCATATGGTAACGAATAGACTGTGACTTTAGAAAAGGAGACATTATTTTAAAAGGGCATTATCTAAGGTCAGTAAGCAGTGCAGCAGGGGTAAGTCAGAGCAAACCTAAGAAACAAACAGGACGTTTAAGTCTCCATCTGTTCACCATGCTAAACCCCTGCCATCACAATCTAGACCAATCCACCCACAGAACCATCATCGTTACCTTGAATCATTGCTTCATTCATTAACTGAATGCATGTAAAACGAGACACCAGTGCAATGTTAACGAGGTGGCTGCGTGGTTCCAACACGTTAAAACAAACCGATGGAAACTAGCCCTGCCTGACTGGTCAGTTTACTGGTGAATTTCTCCCAGAGTAGCGACAGTTTGCAGGTGTCTCCTCTGAGCCGATTACTCCCTGTCGACGACATATGTTCAACACAGAGGTGCAGCCAATGAGCACGCCATGCTGACCCGGACTGCCCGCCGCATAATGCTGGTTTGTTCGAGTGTAAAATGAGCTGATGAACAAAAGAGGGATGTTAGGCTGGCATCCAAAAATACCCGGGATCCGGACTCATCGCTGACTGGGATGCGAAGTGACAGTGAAGGGCCACACAAACGTGTAGAAGCACTCAGGCGCTTTGTTGTGAGCTAGTGACGGTAATGCCACTCATTGTACAGTCAGCCGTCGTGCCCTGGATGCTGCATGGGTCTGACCCCTAAACGCTGCATCCTCGCTGAAGACCCTTCTGACTTTGAGGACAGGAGAGGACCCATACGCTTCGTGTCTGCACCCTACACATTTACTGCGACCACACAAGACCGTCTGTCACTGTGAATTAACATCTCCTGTTCAAAACACGTTCCTCACAGAGAGACAAGGCTGATTGGTTGTCTGCGCTGGAGTGTTTGGCGTCTGTCGGCCCCGAGAGCCCAGAAAAAAGAAAAAAGACTCTATGGAAGACTGACAGGTTGGGTTTGAAGCGAAGATCTTTTCCAAGTATAAAAACAGGGTTTCTATACATTTTACATGTCCAGATTTCATAGTCTTCCAGATAATTTAGCACATTGCATCCATCCAAGTCCGTTTTGGACCATGTTTGAAGCATACGTACAGAAGTTTTCTGTGGATTTATGGCAGATGTTTCTATAAAGGCTTTAAATATGGAACCTGCAATAAGACACAAGTTTAAGAACGGGTAAACCAACATCAGCAAAAAAAGAAAATGCAACAAACGTGAAAATAAGAATAAATTACCTTTTAATCTTGAATAGCTAAGCACTGTGCAGATTGTATTGAACAAACAGATGAACGGATGGAAGGGCAGGAAATAACAAATGAATGGGTGGGTCAATGAAAGAATGGACACAGCGGGTTGAGAATGGGACAGGTAATAAAAGCTACAAAAACAAATTTCCATACTTATGCAGACCTGTAAAATCCTTTAAATCAAATCCCACATGAACACCTGATTGGCTGAACAAATGGATTTACAATCAGGTGAATGGATGCGTGATGGACAGGCAGACGGAGGAACAGATGGACCAGAGGCCAGATGGATGGATAGACACACAGATAAATGTATCAACAATAGATGGATGGGTGGATACATATTATATCTTGTTAATGGGATAGAAATAAAACCCATAAATGAAAATGTATAGTTTTTCCACATTTATCCAGACATGGGAAACCTTCACAACCACAGGAAGCCTATTTCATCGTAAGAAGCTAATTTCTGGTTACAGCAACATTGGCTCCGTACATGTGTCTGGTAGTAGCATGAGGTTTGCTGCTGAAAGTCAGCAAATGAGGGGACTTGTGGTTCCCAATTAACACACCAAGGCACCAGCAGAGCATTCAGCGGGCTCGCGGGCCAAATTTGCCACCTGGGCCTGAGTTTGACAAGTATGACCCATGTTAATATTATTGTGCAATAAGCTGGAGCTTCAGAGACCAAACCTCTGCAGAACAGAGGAATTAACTGTAATAAATGTGTTCCACCACTAAAACATACAGAGAAGAAGCTCTTGTGAAGAACTCCCAGAAGGGAGGCTATTGCCAACACTTCCTTCAGTCTCCGCTGACCTTAAAGTGTTAACAATCTTCATTAGCAAATGTGCAACTTGTCCCTTTCAGCACGAAGCTAAAGCCATGAAATGTGAGAGACTGGCACGGTCTGCAATTGGCCAGTCTGTCCATTCAGCCTCCATGCCAGATCCCAAACACAGCCAGTGCATTGTCCTGGAGGTGAACAATGCTCTGAACTAAATAAAAACAAGTGGCTTGTTCCCAACGTCTGTAGAGCCATGCAGAATACAGATATAACAGCAACCCTCCTTCTCATAAAACAAAATGGGATAGTTTTGACATATTTCAGATAGTATCAGTGTGTGTGGTCAAAGCTTCACATGTCATTTTGCACATGCTTAACAACACAGAACCCAATCTAAGTGAAAGGTGCCCCCACTGTTACATGTGTACCAGCTGTGTTGGTCTGTCAGGACATTTCTTAAATGGCTGCCAACCCCTGACCTGATCCCTTGCAAAAGTGTTCGTAACCTTTAAACCTTCCACATTTTGTCACGTTACGACTACAAACTTACATTTTATGTCATAGACCAACACAAAGAAATGCATAATTTTGGACATAATTTTGTGGCGTATATTTATATGCTTTGTAGGACCACCTTTCACAACAATTATAGGTCAGGGATTTTGGGCTATGTCCAAACCAGCTTTGCACATCTAGAAACTGAAATATTTCTTTGACTGGGCCACTGACATAAATAGACTTTGATCGAAACCACGGCTTTCAAACTCAAAAGGTCACTGAAAGAATGTTGTCCTACAACTTTTAGATGCAACGTTGATGTAGGTGTGTTTAAGCAAAGACACAGTATCAGTGATTTCATTTTACTGTGTTTAATTTTGAGCATAAATCCCAAGGGGACAAGGTTCAGAGGGTGTGACTGTTGACTTGAGTAAAAATTCTGCTCACTGAAATATGTGGAGGGCAAAATGGTTAAACTTTACCAAGACAACAGAAGACACCTGATCTAAGGAAGTAAGTGGTCATGTGATCTGCTGGGTGGTGTCACTCCTTGCTTCACCTGCAATGTGACATCTGCTTTAAACAGGTGAACAAAACCCAGCAGTGAGAGACTGAATGAATCTGCACTGACTTCGGCCTGTAGGTACAACGCACAATAATACCAAACATACCTTTGGTAGCTCCTTGAGTTGGTTGGCATCGAGGAGAAGCTCCTCCAGGCTGCGGCTGTAGCGAAATATCTCATCGGGGACAGTCTGCAGGTTGCAGTGGCGCTTGTCCACGGACTCGACGTGGCGATTGCAGCGCCACAGGGGGATACACTTCAGCATGTCCGGCCGCCGTGGGGGGATTTGGTTGCCGGTGCTACTAAAATCTCCGCATCAGAGGGTACAGGAGGAGGGGGGGGAGGTGGCGGGCTGAGAGAGGGAATCTTGAAGAAGTGGGCTAAGTCAATGTCAAAACACTTGATGTGTTTCCCCGATGATCCAGAATAGGAGGCCGAAATCCACTTAAGAGGCACAAAAATAATCCCTTCGATCTGTTTCCGATGTATAGTACCTGTCAGGTTCCTCCCGGCGACATCAAATCCGGAAATTAAACGAAAAATAAAGGGAATGAAGCCCTCACAGATGAGCTGAAGTGTTGCCTCACTTTCTCGCACTCCCCTCCTTCAAACGGAGCAACCGACGTTAGCTTGTTTTGCTACCGCCGCCACCAACATCCCCGAAGCAGCCCGAAGCTCCGCCGCCGAGGCTAACTGAAAATCAATCTTCCGAACACCACGCTTCGCAGAAACGCTGCCCTAACCGCCGCAGTCATGGGTGGTGACTGTAAGCATCCACTTTAGTCACCGAGTTAGAGATAAACAGCTATGACCAAGCGGCTTACGCCAAACGAGTCAGCAGAGATTAACTCGTAATGAAGCGTTCGTCCTCAGGAAGCTAGTTACGGTTAGCCAGCGTCAGCTAATAGGTGACTGAACGTCTTTGTGCCGAGATGCCGTTAATCGACACTGCTTTAATAAAAACTACACAAAATACAGGGGCGACTGTATGAAGCAGCAACATCCCAAAATAAGTCCAAAAAACTGACCAGACAGTGTTCGTCTGACCCAGCGGTGGTAAAATCCAAGCAGAGAGCTGGAGCTTCAGCAACAGCCGCGCTTACCTCTCCTGTTGAGCCGAGGCAGGCCGGTCTGGTGTGTCGGGGGGCTGGGCTAGGCTAGGCTAGGCTAGCGCTAGAGCTCCGCCGCTTAGCTTCTCCTCAGCAGAGGCCCAAAGGTTGTTTTATACCGCCACCTAGCGGCCCGTTGTTCCAGCACAGGTACCTCTAAAATGATCATTGAAGTTACTGCAACTTCTTACAGCTTCATTAGTGATATATATTTTAAGCATTTGTTACTTTTAAAATTATGTCCTACAGCTAATCAAAACTACTTGACAACTGTCAATTCAGCATCTTTCCCGTGATTGGTCTTTGGTAACATTCTAATTTATATATAGAATAACATTTATTAAACCAAATCACGTTTTAGTACATTTGCAGATTTTTTTCTAAATGGGAATTATAAAAAAATCTTTCCCAACAGTGAAATAAAACATGTAATTCAGATTGTCCCTTTCAATTGTTTCTCAAAGTTGGCTTATCCCATATCCAAGTAAATATTCAGGACAAATTTAATATCTTAAAATTCTCAATCCCTCTTTTAGCTCAGCTGTAGCTTGACGGACTTCTGACAATGAAACAAATACAGGGTTTGAGGCAAACCATGTATGGTTAAGTCTGTCTCATCTCCCCAAAACTCTTCTGATACCAAGAAAGAAAAGGTTTGTTTACATTCTTGTTTCAGTCACAGAATTCATCATAAAACCACAAAGGATCAAAAGGAGAATAATTTACAGAGCTGCTTCTTCACTGCGTTTAAAAAGAAAATCCTCAGAAACCTTTTTGTGGACAAAAACCTTTAATCATAGAAAGAAAAAAAGTGTTTACATGTCCCGGCAATCTCATAACAGAAAACAAAGGGGCTAAGCAGGAAAAAAAAAAACTAAATGTTGTACAAGATCAGATTACAAAAAGTTGAAACTTGCACCAAAAGGGAGTCTTCACAGATCACAAAGCAGGAAAAAAAACATCTGACAAGTTTTTTTTATTGAATTCCCCCCAATGGAACTTTTTAATATTAACAGCGATTAAAAAAAAAGATGACAATAAAAACATAATTACAGGTTTCAGAGGCCCGCATCCTTTAGCTGCAGTGAGGATGGCTGAAATGACTTTTGGTGACAGGTAAATGATACGGGGGCTGGTAAGCCATTTCTAACAGGTTATGCAGAAAGGTCACTGCTGTTAAAACGGTCTTGGTCATACACTTCTGCAACAACTTTGCGGCCTCCGAACCAGCGGTCGTTCAGGGCCTGGATAGCTTTGTTCATCTCCGAGGCCACGGAAAACTCTACAAAGATTTTGACTATAATATCTGCATCTTCCTCCTCTCCTTGCTTTTCCTGGTATATGATGACTCTGTTGACGGTGCCAAATTTCCCACACTCCTCCGTCACTTCGCCCTCCAGGTCGTCGTCGATGTCCTCTGGTCCAACCATGTTTCGAAGCACCATCACCGTGGACTGAAGCAGGACAAGACATCAGTGAGTACGAAACGATTTCTGTAACAAACTCGACTCACAAACACAAAGCATATGTCACCTCTGATTTTCTGAGCAACTTCTGCATCACCATGTGCCTGGCACTGCTCCCCGAGATGCTCATGTGCTCCTGGTCACTTAACATCTCCTGGCCTGTACCATCTTGAAGCGTCTCCTCTTTCTCCTCCTTCTTCTCCTGTTGGTTCGAGCCGCTGGCTTGGTTAGACAGGACAGGCGGTGATGCGAGCACCGGGTTCACTAGACCAACTTGGGGAATCACCGGTATGGGAGGACGAACCGGAGTCACACCTTTATAATAAAGCCAGACAGACTGTAGTTTAAGAACATTAAGGTAGTTTAAACATTAGACGTTTGAAACAATAATCCAAACTGTAGAAAAGTTACTTTCAAGTAAGAAAAAAACCAGAGAGCATAAAGACTGGAGAGTTTTATATCTAAAGGGGATCTAACCCTCCCGGTTCCCTGGGCATTTTTGAATTTTAGTTTTAGCTTTTTATGCGTTAGAGTAATTTGCATCTCTTTGGCATGTTTTGTGCGATTGACATCCATTCAAAATGCACATTTTGGATACTCTATGAGTGCAATTAAATCAAGAACATTTTTTCATTTAATTCAGGTAAAATCTGTTAAATTTCATGTTTTCCAGCAGGTGAAGATATTTATTTTTCATGTACTGTACGTCTACCAATTTCCATAAATGAAATTGAAAAAAAATAAATAAAAAATCCACTTTTGAAAAACAATTTCACAACTTTGCACAAAAAATAAATACTCATCAAAATTTACGTTGCTGCCAGGATCAGATAACCCACAAAAATCCAAATTTGGATATGTGGGGGGGAAATGTATGATGAGGAAAAAAACAAAAGAAAATGATTTGTGGTGTTCCCTGGAAAAAGAGAAGACAAATTGTTAAAACTGGCATATACATGATTAAAGTTATTAAAAATGTATGAATATTTATTATATATGGAAAGAAATGAGGTTAAAATGGCATAAATAAATAAATGGAAAAAAGATGATGCATAGAATCAATATAGCAATCTTTAAAGTGCATTTTTGGTGACAGAACATAAAACAAAGACAGACCCGAGGGTTTAATGTGTATACACCATCTTGTGCTTTCAGAGATGCACTTATCCATTTTATTAATTGCATTAACCGGATCGATTATAAACCAGTGGTGAAACATCAGATCCTTCAAGGCACCCAGAGAGGTTCTGGGGGGACCAAGAAATAAAATAGTTTTATTTAAATCTTTTTAATAAAGGAAAAACATGAGATCGATGCTTCTCTTCATTGTGAATGTGAATGAAAATCATCTTTTCTGCCCTAGCGTCGTGTATTACAGTACTTGTATAAATATTTTGACTTGTAGACTAGTTAACAGCACAAGTTCAGATGGGTTCAGGTCAACCAATCCCATTTTGATTTGGAGTCAGAAGGTACTCAGCGGTTCAGATTATAGCTGACCGAGACTTACAACGTTGGTCAGAGACTTTACATTAATAGTGAAAAAGCCAACAGAAACGAGTGTTTAAACTGGTTAGCGGTTTAAACATCTCATTTAAAAAGGCTCAAAGGTCACATATAAGGAGATTTGGCAGAACAGTCGCGCTTGTTTAAATGTCTCTCGACATTCAAATTAAACCTCCATGGGTGCAAACTGAAAAACTATCATCTTCCTAAGAGATTTCTGCTGTTTTTGCTCGTTGGCCACACTAACATGGTTTGGATCATCAAAGATATTTTAATATCAGAAAAAGATAACCAAACTACATTAAAAAAAACAGTTTTAGGTTATTTATTTACGGGGAAAAGCTTGCAGAATCGCTTTTTTCAAAAATGGAGGCTCTTTAAGCATGAACAGCCAGTTTAAAGTCACACCTAACCATCTCAATTGGATTTAGGTATGAACTTTGACTAGGCCACTCCCAAACCTTTGTTTGCTCTCTTTTTTCTTTTATTAATGAGCCATTGAGTGGTGGACTTGATGGTGTGCTTCAGATCGTTGTCTTGCTGTGTAACCCAAGTGCACAAACTGATGGTCGGACAGTTTCCTTAACAATTTTATGATGGACAGCAGAATTCAGGGTTCTGCTGATTACAACATGTCATTTAAGCAAGGTAGACCCAGACCACCACACTATAACCACAAGGGCTTGACGCTCTGAATGAAGTGACGTGTTGTAACTGGACACACAGCTTCCCAAAAAGTTCCACTTTTGTCTCGTCAGTCCACAAAATGTGCTCCCAAATGTTTTGGGGAGGATCAAGATGTTTTTTATGGCAAAGTTGAGACGGGCCTCTGTGTCATTTTTGTTCATTTTTGTCATTTTGGACTTGGAACTCTACCGTGGATTGAATTTTTTTCCCCAATCTCTTTCTTACTGTTGATCTCAATTCAATTCAAACATATATTATTAATCCCAAAGGGAAATTAAATCCTGTTGTAGCTCGTATTTATAGAAAGGTAGAATCAGGAACACCAAGCTTAGCTGAGGCCAGTGAGGCCTGCATTGCTTTTCGTTCAGAGTCTTAGTCATCAATGGGCTCCTGGGAGTTATTCTGGTGGACAGGCCTTTCCTGGGAAGGTTCTCCTTTCCAAATCTCGTTATTTGCACAGCCTTAGGAATCTCTTTGTAACCTTTTCCAGACTGATAGATGTCAATGACATCTATTCTCACCTGTTCCTGAATTTCTTTAGGTCACTGATGGCACAAAATGTTGCATTTATTTTGTGTCATTAGGGACCTTTATTTTAGTCTTGAAATGGGGTGGAGAGAGGGGGAAGACATGCAGAAAAGGTCCACACTGGAACCCGGGACTTCTGCGTAGAGGACGACATGAGCTGCATCCAACATGTTTTTGGACATGTTTTAGCCTACTTCATGTTGTCAGACGGGTTCAGTTTAGAAGATATTAGTTTTATTGTACAGGTCAGGTAGTAATCAGGCATAAACTGAACCAAAACAGGAGGGGAAATTGGATTTTCACATGGTGCCACGTTGATTTGGATCTCTCGTTTCCCTTAAATGAAATCATAATTGGAAAACAGCTTTTTAAAATTTTTCTCATGTCATCTTTGTCTGATATTTACGTTTGTTTGAACATCAAATACATTTATGTGACAAAAAATAAGATATCTATGAGGGAGAAAAATCCATTTTCATCATACTGTAACAACAACACGGTGTCTAGTATGTAAAGCTGTCAAAAATACTGTTAAGGTGTAAAAGAAGCCTGCTTGGCACACCCACAAACACAAATACATGTCAGTGCGTACCTGTGATAACACCTGGTGCCTGAGCAGCCATAACAGCCTGAGGTAATCCTATCTGCTGTCCAAGAAGCTGTGGTGCTGTCAACGCCCCCAAAACTGACGCGCCAGCTACCGCCTCCTTAAGAAAGGGGGTGGGAGGTGCCCAAGACATTAGGTACGGGAAACACACAGAACACAGCAACACAGTGAAAAATCAAACCGCATGGCAAAGAGAGAGCTCCACCTCGTCTCATTGAGGGTCAAAATGTTGGTGAGTTAATTTTAGCATGTTCAGAACAGTGACACATTCAAACATGGATCACAGACAAAATCATCTCGGACTGCTGGCGTTTAACTGATGCATCAAATCACTGAACAGGGAGTAGCTTTAAAGTACACAAGGAAATGTACAAATATGTGGTTTTGTTTAATCACTCTGAACTAAATGACCACAAAAGTTAAATATTTTCTGGCTTGCTAAGCTAATTCCATTCTGGTAACTTCTTCTGACCCAGAAATTCTACTCTCATCTGTGCCTGTGTCATGTCTAGCTAGATCTGAGTTATATTTACCTGGAGGGCCATTAAATCCCTTTGGAAGGGATTTATACTTGCCTGGGCCGTTATCTTAGCCGTAGCTGCCGCTGCAGCTACAGCCGCAGCAGGTGGCAGCCCACCCGGGGTCGTGGGGGTCAATAGGGGCATCGGTGGAGTCACTGCTTTGCCGACTCGCAAGTACTGACCACCCAGGTCAAAAAGATTCATAGAGGACACCGCATCCAGGGCTGACTGAGGCTTTTCATACTCTGTTGGATGAATTTAAAAGTAAATGAAGAAAAACAAAGTCAGCAGCAGGGTATCAGCAACACAGGACCATGAGAGAGAGAGCGCCTTCTAGCTCACCAATGAAGCCAAAACCTCTGTGTCGCCCTGATGTGGGGTCTCTAGCTAATGTGCACGATTTAATCCTTCCGAAGGCCTCAAACACGCTCTTGATGTCGTCATCTGACAGGTCAGGGTGGACAGACGCTACGTAGATCCGGTTGTAGGCACGTGCCTCCTCTGCCAGCTGGTCGATGATGGGTTGCGCCTGACCGATGTTACTTGGCCGCCCAACCTATTGCACAGATCAAATCAGCAGGGCCTCGAAACGGGGGGGTGGGGTGGGGTCTTTATGGTACTGATGGAAAACGCACTACCTCAAAAGTCTATGGGATATTTCGGTGAAAAGGTTTATTTCAGTAATTCAATTCAGTGATTTTAAAGTGTTTATTTTTGCACATTTTGATGATTATGGCTAACAGCTAATAGAAACCCAAAGTTCATTTTCAAAGAAAATTGGGACTTTAATTCAGAAATGCTATGAGCTACACAACCATGAGGAAGACTGCTGACTTAACAGTTGTCCATCAGACAGCCAGCTAAGCCACTAAATGTCCTTGCTAAAGAACCTGGTTGTTCTGAAAGTGCTGCATCCAAGCAGATGAATGGAAAATTTGGTGGAAGGACAAAGTGTGGCAGAAAAAGCTGCAAAAGCAAAACAAATCAATGAGGCTTTCAGATGATTGTGAAGTAAAGCCCTCTAGAGTCTGGGTGAGATTTACAAGGTGTGGACTGCAGCTGGGATGGGAGCTTCAAGAGCCACCACCCACAGACTTATTCACAACATGGGCTACAGCCGTCACATTTCCTGTGTTAAGCCACTCCTGAACTAGAGACAATGTCAGCAGCATCTCAGCTGTGCTAAGAGGAAAAAAAAACTGGTTTGTTCCACACTGGTCCACTTTCTTATCAGCTGAAAAGAAATTAAGCATTTTTTTTGAGGTCCAGACTTTTACTATGAATAAATGTATGTGCTCTCCTTCATACTCTAGACTTGAAAACTGGCTCAGAGCTCATCTGATTTTCTCCCCTACATGAAGCATTGAAGAACCTACTACTGCCTTTAACGTTTTACTTTTCTTCTTACACATAGAAAGTACTCCAGGATCAGTGCTTCTTTGTTCTCTTTGTGTCTCTGCTCTGTTCTCTCAAACCCCCAGTCGGTCGTGTCAGATGGCCGCTCACGCTGAGCCTGGTTCTGGTTCTGCTGGAGGTTTCTTCCTGTTAAAGGGGAGTCAATGCAAATGACTGTCCACTGTCGCTACATGCTTATCCAGGAGGAGTGACTGCTACAAGTCACTGAGTCGATGCAATCTGCTGGGTTTCTTTGACTTTCCAGTCAATGATGATTTTGGGAGTCATGTCATCTGCTGGTGTTGGTCCCTGGTGTTTCAACAAGTTCAATGTCAGCACAACAGTCTACCAGGATATTTTAGGGCACTTTGTGCTTCCCTCTTCTGACGGGCTGCATGGAGTTGCAGGTTTTATTTTCCAGCAACACTTGGCACCTTCCAACACTGCCAAAAGTACCAACAGCTGGGTCAATGACCACAGTATCACTGCGGTTGATTGGCCTTGATTAAAAAAACTGGCCTAAAAAGATGCCCTGAGCAAGTTTTGATTGCCTATACTGCATCGTACATGGACATACTGTTCAGAAGATGACATTTCTGTATAAAAATAAATTATAGGTCTTATGTTATATTCTAGTTTTCTGAGAAACATAATTTTTGGTTTAAATTAATTTTAAGCTATAATTGCTGTGTTTATAGAAATAAATACTTCCAAATATCACTGTGTGTAATGAATCAATCCTACTTTTACTTTATGAATTAAGTTACTGAAACAAACCAACATTCCGGATATATACACATTTATCAGGATGCAACTGGAGTTTTAAAAGTTAAGATATTGTCCATGGGGAACAGAAATTTGGATCAACACTAAATCGAACGGACTTCGGCTGCAGCACGCTACGCGGTACGTCGCATTCACACAAAAAAACTTGAGACGAGTGTCTAAATGGAATCTGTACAACAGATGAGGCGGCCAATTAACACCACCCAGGCGCAGTCCATCATCAGCACAACTTGGTAGCAGAGAGAGTTCACGCACCGCTGGGCATCTCACTGAAAATCCTCACTTAAACAAGCTACCTGGACATCTTGGAAGAGCAACACACAGACACACACAAACCTCATACTACATACATACGACACGCACCTGTGAATAAACAGAGAGACACCAAACAGGGAGAGGAGTTAGTTTGTTTTCAAATAAAACACATTTGTATGAATGAAGCAAAAACGTTCATGGTTCCTACAAATTTCCCAGTGCAATAATTACAATTTTTTCCAGACTTATTTGTGTGGAAAACCTTTATTCTGTTGGGTTTAATTATCTGGATTCTCCACAAATAAGTCTTCAGAGTTGACAGCGTAACGCCTTCTCTAATATCTGAATCACATTAGCTCTGCCCTATTTGAAAACCACAACACTCAAACTTGTCAAACCTGCACTGAATTACCCTGCCATGAATACAGGTCCTTTTGACCCCAATTTGTGATCTGTGACACCTTCACTTGTTTGTGAAAAGCTTGATGAATTCTGCTTCACAATCATAGGAAGAGACGACATCAAAGGATCAAAAAGCACCGTTGCCATTAATGCTCGGCTCCCACAAGCCGGTTATCTCTGCTCTGGGGTAACTTCAAAAAAAAAAAAAGCCAAAAATTGAAACATTAAAGCTTTTCTTGGCATCTAAACTGGGTTTAAAAACCAGATATGACAGGGTCTGCAGTAGAGGCGGAAGAATCACTGAAGTTGTCTTTGTATATATATATGTGGATACTGAACAAGTTGGTCAGAAATGTACACTATGATGGAGAAAATCAGCAGACGAGATATAAAGATGATTTTTAAGTATAAAAATCAATGTAAAAAGCACTTTATCCCACAGAAATTCAGATTTGCATCTTTTGAATAATAAAATAAGGAATAAAGTGTGAACACTTTTCCATACATATCCAGACTTTATCAAGACTAATACCATACTTAAGACTTCACAACCCTGCAATCAGTTAATAATTAAAACAAGCCTCTACCTTGTTCCTGAAACAAGCACTAAAAATAAAAAGACTATTGTCTGAATGTTCCACTGTAGCAAAAACCCTTCAGAGATAACCGCACCTCTGAACAACTCACCTTAATGTTCCGCCCGCCTAACATGACCGAGTTCATCTGCTCCAGAGCCAGCTGAGCAGCTTCTGGCACATCGTACTCCACAAAGGCAAAGCCCTGCACATAGAAATACTGTTCAAATCAAGAGAAAACACAGAATGCACTTCAAATTTAGGGAGAATCTATACTGCCTTGCAAACGTATTCATACCTTCTGAACTTTTCCACATTTCAAATAACTTTGAAAAATGAGGCCAAAGACCTTATATTTCACTTCCACTCAGAAAGGAAAGGTTTTCCATTTATTTTGTAGAAATACAAACCAGAAAAAATGAGGCATGCATTTACATTCAGCCCCCTTTGACCTGGTACCCTTAAATAAAATGCACCAATTTCCTCCAGAAGTCACCTAATTAGTAACCAGAGTGCAGCAACATCAGTAAACATAAAAACCACCATGAAGAGCAAGGAACACAGCAGACCAGTCAGGGATAAAGTTTAAAGCTGGATTAGGTTATAAAATGATTTCACAAGCTTTAAACATCACATGGGGCTCCGTTCAATCCATCTGAAAATGGAAAGAGTATGACAACTGCAAACCTGCCAACACATTGACTGAAAGGCAGAGGAACAATCAGAGAAGCAGCCAAGGACCCCCATATTATCTTTAGAGGAGCCGCAGAGGTCCACAGCTCAGGTGGGCAAATCAACAACTTATAGTTGAGGCCTTTACAAATCTGACCTGCTTGGAAGAATGGTAAAAAAGAAAGACATTGCTGAAAGAAAGCCAAACGTTTGTTACAAGCCATGCAGGGGATGGTAGCCAGAGTTGATGAGACGATGGATGGAGGTAAACGACAGACAGTCCTGGAAGAAAACCTGTTAGAGGCCGCAGGAGACTACAGAGAGGTCTCACCTTTCAGCAGGACCACGAGCATAAACATGCAACCAGAGCTGCAAGGGAATAGTTTTGATCAAAGCAAATCCATGTGTCAGAATGGTCCAGTCAAAGTCCAAACCTCATCTGTGGCACTTGAAAATTGCTTTTCACAAGAGCTACATCGAGACTGACTGAGAAGAATGGGCTAAAACTTCAGTCTCTTGGTGTCCAACGCTTGTACCTTAAAGACTTGTACATTTAATTGACTCAGAGGGGCTCAATAAAAATGCACCCCTTTTTGGGGAACCATGTTTCGTTTTCCTTCCTCTTCACAATGATGCTCTACATTGTGTTCATCTAGGGATTGTAAAAGGGCTCTGCAGCATTTACAATCCAGAGAGCTGTTTATGCCCTACGTCCAGCTGAATAAAACTCGTTTAGAGCCACAAATGACCCTAACCCTAACCCTGCAGAGACCTGGTCTTAAGCATTATACCTCAAAAGTTTCTGGTTGTAATCTAACAAAATGTGGAAAAGCTCAAGAGGTGTAATTACTTCTCCGTGGCACACAAGCCGTCATTGCAATTCTCTTGAAAAAGCACATGTTAAATGACACAGACCTTGTGCTTCATTGTAACCGAATCCCAAGACATGTCAATGCTCTTGATTGGGCCGAAGGGGGCAAAGGCCTGTCTGATGGTGTCCTCCCCGAGCTCATAGTATATGGAGCCCACATACACCCGACACATGATCGCCAGCGCACGTTGCCGCTGAGCTGCCACCTGCCAGTCAGGGGAAAACAACAAACAATAAGCATTAGAGAGTAAAAGAAAGGAGTATTAACAATGACACACACGCAAAAAAAAAAATTTAAAAAATAAAAAAAAAAAATATATATATATGCCTGCTCTATTGGGCATGTTTTCCCAAAAATTGTCAAAGGCCAATTCTCAGTTTTGGGAGGTCTGAACAGATAATTAGGGGGTATTAACGGGGAACTTTGATCAACATGAATAAGTCTTTTGGGGGGGGAGGGAGACAGATGTCACCTGAAGTGATTAAAATTTGGTCTATCTTCTGTTAGTGTTCTGTGACGTACTGAGATATGGAGGCAAAACACACAGAAGTGATCGACATGCACAGCCCTCACAAATATTGGCTTCGGTAACTGACCTGGATTCCAGGGAGGCAAGTAAGGTAACAAAAAGTAAATGTGGCGTTCAAAAGAAATCCAAACAAAAGTCTTGGAATTTTCTTCTCGAGCCTAAGTTGAGGGGAAGCTCTAATCATCAGAAGTCTTTGTGTTTTACTTAGGTCTTTAGTCTAGTTGTTTGCTTCTTAGATTCACTGTATTACCAGCAGAGGTTTAAGTTAGCTACTCTACAGCATAACGAGAAGATGACTTGTTTGTTCACCGAGAAAAAGCTTCACATTGAGATGGCAAAAAACAGAAAAGATCCCTGACACAGAAGTTCTCTCATTTTGGTCCATAAAGGGATTGCTATCCCTCTTTTGTCTCCTGCCAGGAGCCGTTGGTTTTTAAAACAAGAAATGCATATTTTTCAAAGAGACACGCCTTTTCTCCCCTTAGAAACTCTTCAGTAAATTAAAAAGCCTGTTTCCAGCTATGCATTTGATAAAAAGGTAAAAGCTAAAACAAACTTGAAAATAAAAAAAGCAAATAAAGGCCTCCTCAAATGGGTCATTCATGTCAAACGCTGCAGACATGGGTGCAATGACCGTCGCTGCAGAAAGCAATGTTTCCTTATAAAATATGCATTCTTCGGTTAGATAAAAAAGGCAGGGATTGTTGCCAACGCAACCAGTAAAAGAAGGGTAACAGTCCTTTTCCACTGGAAATGCGGACAAGAAAAAAAAATTTAATGATCTATTGACCGATTGTAAAGGTGAGAGAGGATCTCCAAAGCCCATTGTCACTGCTGCCATCTGAAAGACAGTAAAGATGAAAAAAGTGCTGAAAAGTCTGTTAGATACCCCTTTAGCTTTTGCTTTTCAAGAAAGGTCATTGCTCTGCTAGACAGACAAAAGCGATTAAGCTAACACGATATGCAGACCCTCCCTCTAAACAGCAAAACATTCAGAGGATTTACCTCCCATCCCTACTTTACAAATTCACCACACAGCAGTTAAAATAAAGCACGGCCCCTTTAAAAGTGCAAAGCATTCAATATGATAAGCAAAGCCTTCAGGACGATCATCTCCATCTGAAAAAAAGCAGAGGCAGATGGTCTACACAGGTGTTCTTTTTCACAGCACGTGGGAGGACAGGGGAGCAGGACTTCCAGGAGAGCTAACCCTAACCCGAGAGGCATCGACAGGTTCAGATAATCTGTCAAGAATCAAGACTCAGCTGATGATACGCCACATAACCACGTTTGTTTTGGAGGAGAACCAAAATCTGGTGACATCTCACCTGCAGGTTGGTGAGCTGCTGCTGCTGATGTGCAATGGTCTGCTTCACCAACACACTCTTAATGCTTTGCTCCATGGCATACTTCTTCGCCTGGACGAGGAGGTAAGAAATTGCGTTAGAAAACGTTCATCCGTGAACAAACTTGCATAATAAATTAATATCCATTCATTGCATGCAGAAGTCCAATACAAGAAAAGTACGCCTAACATATTTAGAGCGAAAGAGTGTTTAATCGGAGTCATAGCTACTGGTTTTCTGAGTTACTAGTCTGTAAAATGCAGGATTTCTGACTCTTTAAGACCTGCAGAACCCTACTATAAAAAGTACTGATAGCAATATAAACACGCTTTTTAAATGCTTCTGGCAGTTTGTATTTCACTGAATCAGATGCACACATAATGATGTCCAGTCTGTTACTGAACCTCTCGCTGCAGCGTTTGAATACAAAATAAAGGAAGCAGTTGTGATCGGAGACTTTAGTCTATTTAAAATCATCTCTAATTCAACTGTTTTTGTGATGTCACTCCCTGACCTAACTTTAAGCTTCAGAAGAAGACGAAACATCGTAAATCAGAGAGAAACTCTGAAAAAAAAATATTTCAAAGATGGGGGCTAGGCATGGGCTGGTTTGTCGGTATCAAGGTAAACCAAGGTTTTATAAAGTTATGGTTTCTGTCAGGTCGTTCCTGTGGTTTATACTCCGCCTAAAGGGATGCAGACTGTATTGAGCAGAGCAAAGCCCTACCCCTTGTTAGGCAGCTGGCTGCATGCTGGCTACATGAGCAGACAGCCTAACTAATGAACTGGCCAATATGACGTTATTATATTGTCTGCGTTACTCCACACAGAGCAGAATGGGTAACATCAAGACACTACTTCTAAATTTATTCTATATATTTATGCTTCAGTGTATATGTCAAAATAAATAAGGAACTTAGCAGCTGTCTGAATAAATCTTTTCCATTTAAAATGATATAAATTACATTTTCTACAAAAGTTTTGTTTAAATAGCATGGTAATGTGTTACTTTTCTCAAGGTTATCGTACGATGAAAATGTCACACCAATCATGACAACCATAGTTAATTCAGTGTCACACTTCAGTTTGGTCAAGATTACCCAGCTAGCCGAACAGTTGAAAAATCAATGTAGAATACAGCTTTTGGTATAAATGCAAATAGATATAAATGTAGAGGGCGTTTCCCCATGAGAGCCTTCTGTTTTTGTAGCTCTTTTATTGCAGAAGTGATGGCCTCATTATGCCAGAAATGCTTGTTTGTGGTAACCAAATAGAAGCACCTTAGTCTTGTTGTGCAGTCGTCATTTTTAATTCCTAAACCAGGCTTAGATAGAAACAAAATAAAAGAAACGACTTGAGGCAATTTTGATTTTTTTTTTCTTATATTAAAAATGTGAAACTTTTATCATTTTCATTTTTACCTGCTCAACAACGAACTAAACACACAATATTTTAATGAAACAAGCTAAATAGTCTGCTTTCAGTAGGAAAGGAATCTGTAAATGACTGTAGATCTGAAACATAATATGGGTCAAGATTGAAATGCTTAAACTTAATAAATAAAGTCAGCAAATCTGCAGAAAAAATGATTATTTCAGGCATTGCGTTAACCAGCAGGTTGTCTCCGGCAGAACCGCCCCTCTCTCACACTGTGAAGCACTGCCTGTCAGACAGCTGAAGGAAAGCTTTTACACTTTCACTCGCCTATAAAACAGAAAGACTGTCTGGAACAAATTGGCAAGTGAAATTATTTCTGTAGTGTCTGATAAGGTTTGGCTAAATAACAACTTAATGTTAATAATAATAAAAATAAACATTTAATGATAAAAATTTATTCTAACCGAAAAAAGTAGAACATCCTTAACAAAAAAAAAATGTATGCCAAGATCTAAAACAAATGTTTAAAGTGGAACTAAACTCCAAATCAGCCTTTTTTGTTGGTGAATAAGCTGTATAAATTTGTCCCTTTATGTTATTGTGCAAATGTTGACATTTTTGTGTAAACTTGTTTAATTATGCAATATTTGGCCTTAAACCATCTAAGTGCTGCCCTCTTTGGGTTGAACGGTGGCTACTGCATCTGAATTTTCCTATTGGTTTAAACTGTATAGCTCGGTACGCATCAGAGCGCCAGGTCCAGGTATAAAACCATCTCACTCAGACATACGTCCCCGTAGCGAGTCAGGAGTTGGAATTACAAGCATTGCATTGTGAGGGGAGCTATGTAGGAACAGGCAGGTTCCCACTAACAGAGTATAGCAAGGTTAAATGGTTACAATGTCAAAACCACTACATTTTCCCTTCACACTATTCCTACGCTTCACATTTTTAACGACACGCCAAATAAAATGCCAGAGAGACCAGCGTTTTCTCCATCTGTATGTAGCATACAGTAGGGCAGTGCTGCTGCTGCTGCAGGTGGCTGAAAGAAAGCTACGACACATTTTCCTCACCTAAAAGAAAGACAAATTACGCTGTTTGCAAACATTTTCGCTTGCGAAAAACAGACTGTTTGTATTCATGGCTTAAAAACGAAAGGATTTGTTTTAAAATTGCAGCTGGCCAGCTACGTGTGATGTGCTGTTAAGCAGGCAAGCACAGACTGGCTACTAGACCAAACAACCAAACTAATTAAACAGCCAATAATCAATTTCTTATGCTCCCAGTATTCTTCTTTAAAAGGGAAAACCACTAAAAAGGTATAATAATCAGCCCAAAAAGCACTTTAAGCATCTAATAAATTTTAGTTGTTTTTTTTTGCTTAAATCTGTGTATCCAAACCAAAATAATATGCCATAAAATGTTTAACTTTTATAACTGATATCTTACAGTTTTAGCAGCAGAGGAAACAATTGTTTTTCAGTTTTAAATAAAAGAAACTGGAACGTGATAAGCATCTTTTGTTTCAAACTCTAGGGTAAATACTGTGATATTTTTACTTAAGGATACCATACCATGAGAATCTCAGAAGAGCCTCTGCCTCAAGCTAAGGTCATTGGAATGCCCCTACCTTAACCCCGCTGCAGGCACAGGGCTCTGAACATTGTCAGAAACTCACAAAATCTCATCGAACTTTAGGAACTGCTGCCATCAGGCAAACATCATCAAAACAAAAACTAAAGTTAGGATTATACACTTTATACACTCCACATTTTATCTAGTTTGAGTATTTTAGATGTCAGAGAGATGCTGAATCAGCTTGTAGTATGCCATTAGTTATACAATGAAATGACAATAAATTTATTTGATTTCACAATCACATGGACACCCAACCCGGCACTGGATGAGAGACTCTTACCCTCTGAAGTGCCTCTTGCTGCTCTGGGGTAAGAGGCGGTAGGCCAAGCTTGGAGCCTGTGCCTTGTCCATTCTCCATCGTCAGAGCTTCACCTCCCTGCAATTTAAAAATGGACAAATCAGCAAAAACTAACTGGAATCTGCACCGCTCATTATACTGGCCTATACTTTTTGCACAACAACTGCTAAAATTTCCTCAGCAACAACAAAAAGCAAAAGGAGATTTCAGCACAGATTACATTTAATATCACTAACATATTAAGGACCAACACCCGGATTTAAACCAGGTGGGCCTGGATGAACTCCTTACTTACGCAACACTCTAACCGCTGGGTCCACCAGACTGAGACAGGAAAGCCCCCAAGGGGAAGAGGACTGATGGGGAAGCTTTAACAATTCAACAATTTCTATTAAGGGGAGATAAAAGAAGCCTTCAGACTAATATTAGTGATTAAAACAGGCAGCTTTCATCAGCTTACAGACAGATTCTCCCACATCTTTCCCGTGTTGGATTTCCAACAGTTAACATGATGCTAAACGTGATATTCATCCCAACATACATTAGAAGAGCAAGGTAGCTGTAGCAAGCTAAGGTTAACCTTTAGTTTTTAAAGAATTTGGATTTATAACGGCAAATAACTGCGTCATAACCTCACTCGATATATTTAAAAATTATAAGTAAAAAAACGTCACAAACAGAACAATGCTTAGCTTGGCCTGATTTGTATTCAGCCAACGATGTCTTTGTTGCTAGCAGCAGACATAACATTAGCTCACGCTAGGCATTCATTGCTATGGCGCGTAAACGAAGCTGGGCTTTTTTTCCTTCCAGTCCAAATATATATATAAATAGGTGCAGATATAATACCAAAAGAACACTGTGCTTTCCTTACGCAGCAAACAAATTGAACAAAACAACCGTAACAAGTCTGTTTTTAAACGCAAAATGTATTTACCGCAGTGTTCGTAACCGCCATGAAGCACACCTTCTAGAGAGAGGGCCACACTCCTCAAAGCTCGCGAGACTTCCAGCGCGAGATATCGCGATAACAGACTACAATGAAGGAAGCTTTTTTTAATGTTAGATCAGTCACTGCGAATGTTACGAAGTACAAACCTGTATGCTACGGTACGGAGCCCGCGAGGGGACATGGGGGAATTTTTCTCTTTTGCGTCCCCACGCAATGCGAAACTATACCGGTGCATCTTTTTTTGATTACTCGACTTATTTTAGTAAGCTAGTTGTAAACGTATAGTGCAGTATATTCGATCAATTACACACAGAGTGTTTTTTTCTGTTAATTTTGATGATGTCTTACAGCTAATAAAAAAAACCAAATTCCGTATCTTAGAAATTTAGAATATTACATTAGAACACATTTTTTAAATATATTTAAATGTTAAATGTTGTGGCCACGTTAGATCCTACGCAATCATGAGGAAAACACTTGTCCAGCAGTCACTGACACCCTCCACAAGGAGGCAAGGCAAAAAATATAATTATATAATTATATATAATTAATTAATATAATTATAAGGAGCTAGTATCCAAGCATAGTAGTGGAAAGTTTAGTGGAAGGAAAACGTGTGCTACAAAATGGTGCACAATACTAGTGTTAAGGCAGTACTAAACAAGACACCCAAATCGTCTTAGCTGGGCTGAGAAGAAAAGGGTCTGGACTATTGCTCAGATGAAAGTGAATTTTGCATTTCATATGGAAATCAAGGTCAGAGAGTACAGTACATGGACATATTTTTTTCTGTAGGTCCACATTTCTGTTGTTAAATAATAATGGTCTTATGTAATCTAATTACCTGAATTAACTGAATGTTGTTTTTTTTATAAGCTGCAGGCCACAATCACCGAAATCATCAGGAAACAAAGGCTTGAAACGAGGTTTTTTTTCTTCATTTTTTAAGTTAAATACTAAAAAATTTTGATTATATTTTGATCTACTGAGATTCACTAATGCTCTATTTAAATTAATTATTACTATGAAACATACTTTTGCTATTTTCATTAAGGATTACCAGATGATTGATAAAGTTTTAAATTCTTGTCTGATTATGGTTAGGATATGTCATATGATTATGAATTGATATGAATTGCTATGATTGAAATTCCACTTATTCAGGTGGAATGAACTGTATTTACATTAGCTAGTTGTTTGTCTTTTCTTTACTATGGTCATATTTTGGTTTCCTACATCCAGCGGATATTGCTTTAGAGGTCTTGAGATTCAGAAAAAAGGAAGTAGTTCCGTTGTGGTGAAGAGAGAGCTGAGCCGAAAAGCGAAGCTCTCGATTTACCGGTCGGTCTACGTTCCTACCCTCA
This sequence comes from Crenichthys baileyi, assembly GCA_036173005.1. Lineage (NCBI taxonomy): Eukaryota > Metazoa > Chordata > Actinopteri > Cyprinodontiformes > Goodeidae > Crenichthys > Crenichthys baileyi. The sequence goes on from JAHHUM010000943.1 coordinate 354,910, forward strand.
CCTATGGCCATGAACTTTGGGTCGTGACCAAAAGAACGAGATCCCGGATACAAGCGGCTGAAATGAGCTTCCTCCGTAGGGTGGCCAGGCTCCGCCTTGGAGATAGGGTGAGGAGCTCGGCCATCCGGGAGGGGCTCGGAGTAGAGCCAGAGGAGCCAGTTGAGGTGGCTCAGGCATCTATACCAGATGCCTCCTGGATGCCTTCCTCGGGAGGTGTTCCAGGCATGTCCCACCGGGAGGAGGTCCAGGGGACGGCCCAGGACACGCTGGAGGGACTATGTCTCTCGGCTGGCCTGGGAACGCCTTGGGCTCACCTCGGAGGAGCTGGAGGAGGTGTCTGGGGAGAGGGACGTCTGGTGCCCCCGCGACCCTGTCCCGGATAAAGCGGAAGACGACAAGTACGAGTCTTGAGATTCTTTCAGATGCAGCTTTGCAAACCAAAGTCATGCAGCCTTCTTCTTTTTAGTAATAAGAGGCTGTCCCCTAGCATAGGCCATTCTTTTTAGTCTTTTGAATTATGCTCATCATGTACTTTGTCACCCATCTGCTCGCATAATATTAAGCTGGCATGGAGACCAAGAGCAGCGAAAGTGTAACACCAAATTAATTCACTTTATATTTTTAATATATATGCAATTACATGTTACTTTGTCTTATTGTCAAATAGAGCTAAACTGAGCTTCTGAATTAAGGTCACCGATATGCTCTACACTACCTCGTCAAATGCTTATTTCCTTTCAGTACAGTATTGTAAGTTTTTCTGCTCATATGGTGCAAGACTAAAAAGAACTGAATGTAGAGGATGAAGACAGCGAAATACCAAAGAACCATTCATCATTCTTTTTCCTTTCACTAAACTTTCCATTAGTGTGCATGGACATTGCACTCTGTGAACAGCCAGTTTCTTAAGCAATGACCTTTTATGTTTTACCCTATTTGTAGAAGGTTTCAGTGAGAGACTGTTGGTTAACTGCCCAGTCAGCAGTTTTCTTCATGCTTGTGTAGGCCTCATCATATCTGGGTCAGAAATCTTTTCTCTAAATTGATCTTATGTTATATTCTAAATTCAGAGAAAGTAAATTTTGGAATTTCATTAGCCTTAAGCTATAATCATCTAAATGAACAGAAATGAAGGCTTGAAATATAGTATATAGTTTTACATCTGAAATGAATAACTGAACTAAACGTTTTGATGATACTTTAATTTACATTGATGCACCTCAATAAATTGCCATTTCACACACAAGTTAGTATTTCTACTCATATAAGGACTTTGCATTGACTTTCATTCATTTTGGTAAATGCATTTATACCAAAACTTAATTCACACCATACCTCTAAACAAAACCCCTAACCCTAATAATGGGCCAAGCTTTGGTGCCCATGAGACCCACCTGTCCCCAGGAGGTTAGTGCACACAAACACACATAAATAAACACTTCACAATGTTTTTTTTTGTATTTTAATTGTAGATGCTACAATATTCAACAAATTTTTAAAACATCCAAAAGGCAATTTTCATCCAACAGTCACAGAAAAAAAGTAATCCGACATAAAATAAGACTGATATGCGTGTCTTTTTTTATATTCTCATATAGTCTGAACATTCTTTTACTTGATTAGCTCTCCTCTGGAACTCAACTTCGATGGACAAAAAAGGCAAAATGCAAAGGTTTGCATGGTTGCAGGTTATTAAGACATGCAGTTTACTTCAACAAAGGAGCCACACTGGCACTGCATTGTGTTGTGTTTAAGAGGTTGTTTAATGCATCTCGACTTTGATTGCCACAACCCAGTATATACAATCCAGCTGTCTAGGAGAATCAAGGGGTCCTGCATTTACAGAAACACTGATAATTAGACTATAGTAAGTACTGTTAGCAATGACTGTACAGCAGCATAGCTGTTATGAATATGGAAGATTACAATCCCCCCTACACCATGCACACACATAAAAAAAATGGAGAAAATATAAGTGAATCTGGCAAACCTTTTATAATCTAGGCATAATCCACTGAAACATTGTTTTTAGATGTCTAAACTAACAGTCTGAACTTAAAATACTCCTGCAAACATTCACATGCAGGCTTCATGTTCATGTTTGGGCTGGCAGCATTGTTACATTAGGATTCCTTCAGGTCAAAATTCCTTTACTTATTAAAACTCAGATTTCCAGAGTTTTCAATCAATTTTAGACCAATTTTTGGCTATAAATCAAGTTAACTTTATTTACAGCTGAGCTTTTTACAGTGGTCAGGTAATAAAGTCTACATCTAGAAATATATTCCCTACTCAAATGCCTTTTTTTCAGGGAGGGAGGGAGGGAGGGACGATAAAGTCAGGAAATACATATTTTTCCATACTCTTCCTTCTTTTCACTAAAAGGAAGGAAGGAAGGAAGGAAGGAAGGAAGGAAGGAAGGAAGGAAGGATACAGCTTGCAGACAATGGTATTGGAAACAGAACCTGGAAGTAAAAATATTTTCCACACTCCACACTTATTTTCTTTTTCCAAACTCCAAAAAACTCCAATCAAATTGCAAACTTTGTCTGGCTGTGTAGGAACCTTGAAGTCATTAACAAATAAATGATAGCAGATATGATTCTGGGGACTGATCGGGTTTAAAACAAACAAACAAGGAAACAAAAAAGTTCAGAGAGCCATCATTATAGTAACTTATTGCAATTAGCTACATTTTTATTCAAAACACCGCTGATTATAAAGCATAGATACCGGAAATAAAACTTAATAATTCAATTTCTAAGTAGTGGGTGGAATTTGCCTTTTTTATCATCTCCAAATATATTTACAAAGCGATTTCAATAAAATAACTATAGAGCAGTGAAATATATCAATATGGCAATTTCTTCTTGTAAATGTTAATACCCAACACTCCTGCAGCTGATAGCAAAATGATCCTTTCATTATGTCCTATAATAACCTGCTTCAGCTCTTTAGGAGTCAAATTGCTTTTCACTTTTCGCTTAACTTTGAGAATGATTTTTTCCAAATTTGCTAAGTTGGGTATGATGCTGTTTCATTGCCACATCAGGCACTTTGCAGGTCTTTGGCTTTCAGAACACGTTCACAGGGAAAACTTTTAAGAAAACACTATAAAAGGCGTCATCTCAAAGCTTGACATCGAGATGCATTAAGATGTGGCATGTTAAGCTGCGTAAGGACTAGCCTTTAACCCATGAGTGCAAGTAAGAGGGGTATTTTGCTTGTGAAAAAAGTATAATAAAGGAAAGAAGACGATGAGCTGTGCAATGTTTCCACGGTTCACAGTTAGGGGGTAGAAATAAAGACCTGTATGAGTACTGACAGTGCATGTAGGACGGAATATTGAAGTCCTGAAAACTGTGATGAGCTGACAACTTTGGAGGGACAGAGGCTTTAGCAAATCACTGGGTTGTGTGTGTCTCAAGTGGGCAATGACGTGCAAAAGAGGCATGGAACAGTACAATGTCTTTTTCAAATGTTAGCTGCTGTATCTGTAAGTAAAACATGATCTCAGTAGCGGCATTACAGGAAACTGAATTGTTGAACATATTTTAAGGCATGGTAGCCCTTTTAGGGAGGGACTCTGTGGATCTTCCACTACTCTGTGTGGTAGGTGGACTTGGCCACTAGGCTTCTGGTCCTCCAACCAGAAGCGCCTTCGGTTTCACTGTCGCTGCTGTCGTTTTTCTTCCAACTAACTGGGATAATTTACTGACTTCCAAAGTGTTTCAGCGTTTGTCCTCTGTTCCGTTTAGCGTTCCCGGCTATGTCCTCCGCAGATATCTGCTTCCCTGTCTTTCTCCACCTGTGTGGGCAATGTCCCCCTGGGGCCCCTTACATCAGGCCCAGCTGCTGTCGTCACTGATTGCTCCCAGTGGCCAGCGCACGGACCCGGTGTCGACTGATGGAGTCCTCCAGGAATGCGGCCACCCTCTCACTGTCCTCCTGCACATAAACATAGAAATAAAAATCTGTTTTAATCAGAGCTCAGATCATAATTAGTTCTTCTTGTGAAATGCAGTCCAGTTGCTGTCAGCATGTTACTTTGTCTGGTAAATTGTATGCTATTATCATGAGCCCCAGACTTTAAGGGAGTGCTTTAAATCTGACATCTTGTATCTATGTTTCGGACTCATTTTTTGAAAAAAGGAAGTAGTTCCTAAGTTGCAAGGCTGTGTAACAGAATCGGCAATTAAATAGATTCACCTTCACATCACTTCCTTCTCTTCTTGAGGGCAAAGAGCAGATGCTAGAATGGGAGTCAAACCAACTTCTGCAGTTTAAAACTAAAAACAACCTGATGTGTTTAAATGTCATTAATCCAGCATATGTGTAGTATGTGCATTGCTGTAAAAACGTATTTACCTTTTTATAGATTTATTCTGATTTGCTTTTCTGTCACACTTCAATATTTCAGAGCATTAAACTATTTTTAATATCAGACAAAAGTAAGCTGAGTAAAGACAAAATGCAGTTTTATTAAGGGAAGAAATCCATACCAACTGTGCCTCTGTAAAAAATAGCTACCTTATTAAATCATGAATTAACTGTGATTAACCCAATTCTTTTTATTTTTAAATGAGTGAAATTTCACAAACAACGCTAAGGTCTGAAAACACGAAGAGGGGTAAAATATCTCAAAAAGCAATAAGACGTTCCCAATCTAAAGAAATTAAAGAACAGATTAGAAACAAAGTTGTGTGATTTCTGTCAGTTTGAAAAAGTTTTCAAACTAATCTCTAATGGAGAAAACATAGAACATTGCTGAACCAAAATTACTCCATAAGCGCATCAATGACTCATCCAGGGCGTCACAAAAGATCAGGTAATGCAGTAAGACAATGATCCAAAACACACCAGCAGGTCCACCCCAGAATGGTTTGAAATAACAAAAAATTAAGGTTTTGGACTGGCCTAGTCAAATTCTGGATTTAAATCTGACTGAGATGCCATGGTAGGACCTTAAACAGCCTGTTTATGTTCAAAAACCTTCCAATGTGGCTGAAAAAGAACAATTCTGTAACGAAAAATGGGTCAAAATTCCTCCACAGTGATGTTAAAGACTCATGCCAGTTATCACAGACACTTGACGGCAGCCATTGCTGCCAAGGTGGAGCAATCAGTTATTGGATTCAGCAGGGAATAACTTTTTCAAATAATCCAGGTTGGTTTGGATAGCCTCTTCCAAGATAAAATGAATAAATAATCTAAAAACTGCTTTTTCTGTTTACTAAGGTTAACTTTGTATGACAAAAAAATTTGTTTGTGATCTGAAACGTTTAAGAGTGACAAATCCGTAAGGATTGAAATACATTTTCATTGCACTGTATCGTCACATCCCTATAGATCAAAAATAGGTAAATAAGCTTTTTATTTACCTCGTTTATGAAGGCGTAGTGGACGAGTTCACTGGCGAGGTCTTTTGGGGTGTCCGCTGTAAGTTTCACAGGTAATGTTTCAGTTTGAAAACAAGCAGTAGAATCCAAACTGTGCATCAGTACTGTGCATCTGGAATCATTTCTCACACTTCCAATGAGCCAGACTGTTCTTCAGGTTTTCTAAAGTCAGTTTTGTTTTTAAATATGCCTAAGCTTTTAATGGCAACCCACTTGGATTGAGTAACTACAACTTGTTTCTGAAAAAAACACTTGGGAACCCTAAGTGGGTATTAGTTGGGTCTTTAAACGGTATTATGAAAATCTGTTCAAAGGTTAGGGTTCCACATTCTGCCCCGAGTTGTTCTGCATCCAAAACCTATATGGGCAATAAACATAAATGTAGCCACTGTGTAACCCACAGACACTCCCAGCTTATTTCTCAGGGCATTTTCTAGCCATATGGGCCCTACGTGTAAACGTTTGCTGGAAATTGCTTAGAAGTGTCAGGTTCTGAAGAACTATCCACAGCAGATCAACTGTAAAAACTGAAAGTCATGACCTGACACAGGACCTAAGGATGTATCATTGTATCATCCTTCAGTCGATGCCAAGTTTCATTGTTTGGGCCAAAATACCATTTCAAGTTCTATCTTTACAGCTTCTCTTGGATTCAGCTAAGGAAATGGCAACTAGTTGTGTTTTTGTAACAGAGTACCAGTAATAAAGTGCCTTACGTTCCAGTTCCAAACAGGGTCTCTGCTAAGTGTTCAAAGAAAACTGATTCATCCTCAGGAGTTTAGAAGCATTTTCATGCTCGCATCATCCGTAGATCAGACACGTCTGAAAATGGTCAGGTTTGGACTGAAAATGAGTCAGAAGGCAGCCAGAACTACAGGCCACAACTGTTTATTGTCATACGGACTAAGAAACAACCATGAACTTTGCGAAAGAATATAAAAAGATGGTACAAATACAATGCAGTGCTCTGATCTTGGCCAAGAACTGAAGAAATCTTAAATAAGTTATACATGTAACCCTTTCACACATTTCTTAATTAAAATTATTATTATTTTTTATTATTTTTACTTTCTTTTCCATAAATAATTCTTTAATATGTTAAACAAAGCAACACATCTACAGCTTAAAAAGTTCCTTATAAATGTACTTTTTTTATATTTCATCTGTCTTACTTATAATGCACAAAACATATAGTAATGAAGTCTACAAATGTTTAGAAATGCTTAGGCTGCATTGTTGGTTATTTCGTGCTCAGTAGACGTACTTGGAAAGATGTCACAGCTAAGCTGCCGATGAAGTTTGTCATCCATCTTCAGAAACAATGAGAGCTGAGGAAAAGAAATAAATTCATTAGAAAAAAATAAGCTATAGCCCTATATGTTTTATCACTAAAAAGCTCATCTGAGTTACATAGAATGGGCAAAGTACCTGCAGTACTGTGTGACTCACATGAGTTTTGGTCCCTTCTTCATTTGACTCCAAATTACAGTGCATCTGAATAACCTGCAAAGTCAACACAGTGTCATAAAGTGTTGATGTATTCTGGGTGATAATAAGCGATATGAACAATAATTATGGTGATAATAAACAGATCCACACATGCAGGTCTCATCAACAGCTTAAAAAGGGAGAAACGAGACATTTTTACGACAATGAGTTTTTTTTGAGGATTCGTCATGAAAATATGGTGATCTATTAGCATATTGACAGCGTATCTGGTTCCTGTGTGCCACGTGGAGATGCCAGGTAGGTCATCCATGACATATAACTCTGCATGTATCGGTAAGTAAGTTTAAATCAAGACGGGCCAAGCTTTCATTATTCCAAATCTGCAACTTCATCTCGCCTTCACCGGGTTCTAAATAAATCATTGTAAAGCTTTAGCTGGAAATGCGCCCCTGCTCTGGCTCCAACAAAAATAGAAATCTCACCAAGCCGCTAAAATGAACAATAAATGATCTCCACCCCAAGAAATACAGTGCCATGATTTGGCCCCTTGCAAATAGAGATCAGTATGGACTACACTCCTTGTGGAATAGGGCTCCCAGCTGGGGAGAAAAGCACACACCTCCAAATTGTGCAGATATGTGGGTTGCTAGGAGACCAAAGGCATCTTTTAGTTTTTGAGGCCACAATTTAAATGCAGATGAAAGATAATAAGTCTAGCATTACATTTAGGGTTGAGGAGTACGAAGAAAAGTATGAGCAGCAGCTCAAAGCATTACAATATAGTTTTACAATAAAAAAATTAGGACTTCAGAGCCTTGGTTTGATCAGCTCACAGTGATCAGTGAAAAAGATACAGATGTTGGATTTTGTGAGCATGATTTCTTCTGTCTGCGCTTGCCGAGATATGTGCACAAAGCTCTGCACAGCTAAAAACTTTCAGCAAAATATACGTTCATCACTCTGAATTTGAAGCTTCCTCATCTGCATGCTCTACTACTGCTGATGGACTGATGGAAACCCTGTTGATGTTGACACTGTACAGCAAGGCTGAGACTGATGGTGAAGGTGCAGAAACCTCCCATATTGATTGGAAAATTTGGTAGATTGTAAACAAACCACCTACTGCAGATGTTTCACCTGTGGGTAGAATTTGTGACAGGATGGCCGGAGGGGCAGCAGGCAGAACCTAATTTAGCAGGTACTAAGAGTCCAGTAGTGGCATAATTGCCTTCACACATAAATTAGGTTATTCAAATATGCCACATTCCAGTGATCTTAATCAGGTGTAAATGGGCCTAACAGAACCTTATGGTTGTGGTGAAATCTCATTGTCTAACCTTCCTCGTTTCTGTCTCCTGGGGTTCAGGAGTCGGTGTTTTCACTGTCTCAACCTGCTCCTGAGACAAGGACAGAGCTCGAGGGACGGGGTGAGGCCGAGATGTGGCGAAGTTCATCAGGGGGTAAATCCCATTCCTGTTAAGAGGAAACGATGTCACACTGAAATAACAGAGGTAGCAGCAGAAGCAAAACAGATGTTGGACTGTAAGCTCCACTTACTTGACATCCTCCAGAAACTTGTCAAGCTCTAAAGGGGAAACATGGGAATACCTTGAAGACAGGGAAGAAGCACAGTGAGTGTTCACATCACTTGTCAGGTTACATTCACGTATGGCTAAAAATACAAGAAGTTATTTATTTGTACTTCAGCTGAACTCCAGGTCTGTCATCATGTCTAATCTCTGCCATGACAGCGTTGGGGTCAAACGACTTTGTTTTTTCTTCCACACAGTTCTCAGGAAGCAAATCTGCAGATAAGAAAAAAAACAACCTTCAGGACAAAAAAGGCCTTAAAAAAACATAAAAACAATTCTCAATGAGACTAAAATGTATGTGCTCTGTAAGGATTAACGTTAAAAAGAGCAGATGGATGATTTGGGAGCGGAAATCTTGGCAGCTCGGCGTGTGGAGGTGATAAAACTCACACTGGTTGTTGTTGAGGCAGTGGGCGGCGAGCAGTTTGAGGGAGTGGACTTCGAACAGGACTCTGTGGAACAGAAGGTCGTGAGCTGTAGGTCGGAGCTTGGCGTCGTGACGCAAACACGACTGCGTGAACTCCTGCAGAGACCCAAAAAACAGAGTCATTTCACACAACACAAAATGGCCAGGGGTTACTAAGCATGAATTTCTAGAAATATAAATTCCTGGTCTCATTTTCATATTAATATTGAACATAATTCTCAGTTTGTGCTCTAAAATTAACTCGTGTATTGCATGTACAGTAGTTCTCAAAAGTGTAAGTGCCTCTGTTACACTTTTGTGACAGAAACTTGGTGCAGTGATAAAACATTTTAAAACTTTTCCATCATTAAAGTAACATATCCTGGAAATTCAAATGGAGAACAAGAAAACCGGTTAGAAGGAAAAATGTAAAAATTCTAACAAGCTGCAATAACTATTAGTGTTCACATGCTTAGTCTCATGAAGCAGTCAGCTACAGCAAGCAAGGCGACAGCTCAGCCGATGTAAGCTGGGCAAGGCTCCAGGGCCTGACGGCATCCCAGCAAGGGTGCTTAGGGACTGCTCACAGAAGCTTTCACCCATCTTTTACTTGATCTTTACCCAAATTTACAAGACCACAATAATACCAGCCATCTGGAAAACCACCATTATCATCCCAGTTCCAAAAAAACACCCGCCCACCAATGTTCACCATTACTGCCCAGTTGCTCTCACCCCCTTTATAATGAAATGCCTGGAGAAAGTGCTGTTGAGCGTAATTCTACCCATTGTCACTCTACAACTGGACCTCCTCCAATATGCCGATAGGGCTTAGAGGGGCACAGAGGAAGCCTGCCTGCTGCACGCCCTGCTTCAGCACCTAGAGTCCCAGGGCCATTACGTCAGGATACTTTTCGCGGACTTCAGTTCCACTTTTAACACAATCCAGAGACATCTGAGGATTCAGAAATTGCATCATCTTAATATTCCTCCTAGGCTGATTCATCTCATTCATAACCTTTTGAGCAACAGACAACAAGCCGTGCGGGTAGGCTCAACCACATCGCCAGTACTTACCACAAAGACTGGAGCTCCACAAGGCTGTGTGCTGAATCCCTCCCTGTACACACTCTACACCAGAGCTATCAGAAACTATCAGCCTCCGTAAACTCAGAGGACTTTATGTTGCTCCAAGTCTCCTTCTGTCACTGTACCAAAGCATCATACAGTCCATCCTACTGTACTGCTACACCTGTTTTTATAAAATGCTCACTGGCAAAAACCGGACTAATCTCACACGCACAGCTAGCACAGCCAGTGAATTTCCCCGTGAGGACAATAAAATCTAAAGGTGGAAAAAGCTTTGAAATGATTTAGCATGGTCTGCTTTTATCACCACACAATCTTAATGGGTGTGTTCACTTCTGAGATCAACTGCATCTATGGGTATTCTTTGTGTATTGTGGGAGATTTTGCCTGGTTGTCCTTGCTCCCTTGGATCCACTGATCTGCTGTATATTTAGGACTGAAACTCACTCTCATGAGAGGGTCTTCCAGAGATTGACCTGCATTCACAATGGCCTCCTTGGACACTGCAGCATCTCCGTTGGCCTGGATTTCCAGTACTGCCATCTAGTGGTACCAAAGAAAATGTTCAATTGACAAACAGAGTTACATCCAATGGGTCACAGTCCTTTTAAAATCTCACCTCTAGTGTACAGATGCCAAAGGAGAAAATGTCTATGGAGTAATCGTCCTCCCCAGCTGGAGATAAAACAAAAAAGAACACAGAGAAAACAAGAAAAATTGTAATACTCAAGGACAAATATGTATTTTCACAATCTGCATGTCATAAAACATAATTTGCTTAGTATACATTATAGTACACATTATATATTACACTTTGAAAATACTGGGCAAAAATTAAGCCAAAACTAAAGAACTAAAGTAGAGAACCAACCTTTGCTTCTATACATTGCAGAACCACTTTTAACATCAATAATTACAGTCTGTATGATGCTCTATGTCTAACATCTTAGGGGAGTAATTTTGGTCTATTTTTTATGATTGTGCTTAAATTCCCTGAGGGTTGCATATGCAAATTTCAAAGTTTTCTCCATTCTTTTTGGCCCATTTTCATAGTGTAAATACAAAGGTTTGCAGTGAGTTTATGGCAGATATTTCTACTGAGGTTAGGTTTTATATAGACTGGATGGAGGAACAAATGGATGGATGGATGGGCGGATGAAAACAGATGGACAGATAGAAGGGGAAACTGACAGGCGGATGGAGAGAGAGTCAGTGTTGGCAAACAAGATGGATGGGTGGAAAAACGGATGGATGGATAGATGATTAAAAAAGCAGATGGATGGGTGGAAAAATTGATGGATGGATGGATAAACAGGCGGGCAGATGGATGGATGGATGAAAAAACTGATTAATTAATGAAAGGATGGATGGATCCTGCTCTTTCTCAGTGCAACCATGTGCAACCAAAAACATGTTTATTTAATTAAACCTTTCAACTGGTTTACTTTTGCATGTTTACTGATATAAGTCTAAATTTGAAATAACACAAGTTTGAGAGAAATTGCTCTGCTGAATTTAGTAAATCTTCAGCCGACAGACTGGGAACCATTAGATGTGAAAATGACAAAAACTGAGAAAATTCGTTAGAGGTCAAGCCACAGGAACGTAAACAGAAGGATCACTCAGCAGACTCACCTCCATATTCAGGAGCAAAAAAATGAAGATTCCTCTGCTCATCCCGGTGTTGCCTTTCTTTGCTGTGGACACTGGCATCTGGGAAAACTGATAGGAAAATCCACCAAATACAAGATTAGATAACATAGTGATGGGCATAAATATGCAAACTAAAAAAACAATTGTACATCTTACCATTAACAAACAGCCGGTGCCACACTGTGGAAATAAAAATCAAGTATGTTTATTGTGCTTCCTGAAGTAAAATAAATTGGATGCAGTATCAGAAGAAGCCCTGCTGGGAGCAGACCTGAGCCGATCTTGATGAGGCCGTTGTGCTGGATGAAGATTGTGTCACAGGTTAGGTTGCCATGGATTATTGGTGGGTCACAGGAGTGCAGATAACTGACAGAAAACATGCATATCAATGTAAAATGTGTAAAACCCAACATCCATGATATCAATTTCCTTTATATAAATGTTTTCAGTACTTAAGTGCTGACAGAATTTGTGTGCACCATCTCTTCCAGGCCTGAAAAAAAAGATCTTTGATTACTGATTATAATTTTCTCCACAAAAAATAAACACATAGGATAAAAGAATGTATTAGGAAGGTCTGTGATATATCTTTGCAATATAGGAAGCTCGAGATGCACTCAGTGTGACAAAGAGGAAGAATGGGTTCCTGCCAAACCATAATATTCCCCAGATAAGATTTATATCCTGAGAAGAGTAAGCCAAGTGTGTTAAAAAATGACTAATCCTTTAGGATATATGGATCTAAACAGATGGTAGATCTGCAATACCCTAAATTACCTCATGTCTAAGACTGATTATATGACCTGAGTGAAAATCCTTACCTTCACATTCATGGTCTTGTGGTTCTTTTTTGTCTTCTTCAGGAACTGTTTGAGGCTCCCTGAAGACATGTATTCAGTGATAAATATGACCTGTATGCCACAAGTGGAAAAGAAAAAATATGTAAACTTAAAAATTGTGCTTTTAATAAGACGTAGCAAGAAAAACATGGGAAGGAATAAACTTCTCACCCGAGCCTCGGTCTCTTTCATGTCCAGCCAGTACTTGTGGAACTTGACAATGTTGGGGTGTTCGACCTGCATCAGGTTCTCAAACATCTCCTTGATTTTTTCCTGCATATACATGAAAACATTAAACATAAATATCACGTAAAGTTTGAAATTCTCACGTTAAATTATGGACTAAAGAAAGCTGATCGACTAATTATTAAGAGATAAATAATAATAAGTTTTTATTCTTAATCTGAGGAGTTTTTAATCAAAAATACAAAAAACAGTTAATACAACATGTTCTGTTGGCATAATATGATTTTTAAGTAAAATATGTTCTAAATTCGTAAATATTGTGGGAGCATTTGTTGCGTTGTCTTTTTATATTACAGAAAGCAATTTTTTAACATAAAAGTTTAAAGCAGTCTGACAGTCAAAGGCAACATGATAGTTCATTATTTCTAATTGTTAGCAGGGGGCAACTCCTGGGGTTGCAAAAAGGAATAAGATGTTTTTAGGTAAATCAGGGGAGTATATGCAAAAGGTGAGTTGCACATGCATAGAAAACAACTTGAGTAGGTGCTGCATCATTCCTGATTCCTAGCCTTTATAGATACAGAAAAACCGAGATAATCTAGATTTTTCTCTAGCTCTCTCTGATCATGCTAGCAAAAGCTAAAAATGTTGGTAAAAAGACATGTAAAAAGGATTATAAATACATTTCAAAACTGGTTACTAGCATTCAACCAATGAGTTTCTGAGCCATTGAACTACAATAAATGTTTGAAAATAACATGCATCAGAATTCAATTTAAGAAGGTACACAGTGTAACAGTACCTCCTGTGCTTTGAAGACCTTTTTGTCTGAGAAGAGAACTTCATTCCACACCACCTCGACTCCTTCCTCTGTGTCCATGGCCAGAGATGCACTTTCCACACCAGGGACATTTCCTTGGCTGACCTGCAGAGGACAGAAAGAATTAGCTATAGCCCTTAGCATGATGCTAGCATAAATGTAGCCATTTAGCATGACTGTAGGATAAATGTATTCTTAGCATTAATGTAGCATTAGGAAAATGCTAGCATAAAATGTAGCATTTAGCATGAATCCTACATACAAATAGCATTTAGCAAAATATTCAACATTTAGAATGGTGGCATGAATGCAGAATGTAGCATAATTCTAGCATAAATGCAGAATCGAGCAAGTTTCTAGGATTCAGTGATCACAGATTACATTTACCATTTAGCGTGTTTCAAGCATAAAGTGTTATTTAGCATGATGGTAGGAGAAAATGTAGCTCTTAGCATGTTTTTAGCATAAATGTAGCATTAAGAACAATGCTAGTATAAAATGTAGGATTGGGAACAATGCTAGCAAAAATGCAGCATTTGCATGATGCCAAAATAAATGTATTATTCAGTATGACTCCAACATAAAAAGTGCATTTAGCACAATACTCAAAATTTAGGATGCTAGCATAAAAGTAGCATTTAGCATTAAGCTAGCATGCAATGTAGCATTTAACATGATGGTAGTGTGAAATGTAGCATTTAGCATGATGGTAGCATGAAATGATGCTATACCATGATAGCACAAATGCAGCATTGGGCAAAAGGCATTGGGCTATTTAGGTATACTGTAACAAGCTTCTTCCCACTTTAGCAAGGCTAGCATTCAGCTGAAGTGTTATTTTGAAACAATTACAAATAAAACTTCAAGACACAGCAGTAACTAAAATATAGCTAGGCTGAAATTTCTATTCTTCTACTAGAATGTCCAATTGTTGACCATTAACTATAGTATGAGATACCACAACTTTATTGTAGTCAATATAGGTATAATAAATCTAGCTGGTATTCCCAAGTTTCAAACTTAAAATTCTGCTTGAAAATTTTGTTTTGTGAAAATAAGTAGATCAATGTTCTTAGACAAATAAAACATCTTAAAATGAACCAAGCAGACCCTTGCAGTGACTACAATATTAGCCAAAAGCTCCATACAATACATTCACATGATTATCACTCTGGCAGCACCAATGATAAAGAGTTGAAAAAAATAAGAGGACAGTAGATTACGGTCTACAGATAAAATTTTTTATCCATTAATGTCTGTGTTGCCTTCAGTGTGAAAAGATGGGAGATATCAAATGCCATCAGTCAGCTATAAAGTGATGAACAGTGAAGAGGGGTGAAGGGATGAGCAGCAGCTTTTGTAAAGAAGGCAGAGACGGATTAGCAGACAGCCGTCACAGAGGAAGAAGTGAGGAGATTGTGGACGAGGGATTTAAAGAGACGTGAACATTTGAAGAGAAGTGAGCAAGATGGTGGAGGTGGCACTAAAATACAGACGACTGCAAAGAAACGAAGCTGAGTGAAGTGTAGAGTGAAGAGGCTGTGACTGTAATCTGGCAGACGCTGACATCCTGTGGCTGTATCATTGCAAGAGGCGGCCCAGCAGCAAAGAGCTAAAAGACGACTCATCACAGGAAATAACCGTCTCTGAAACCTCCTGCTTCATTGAAGCACGGTCTCTGAAACCTCCTGCTTCATTGAAGCAGCAGCAGTGGTGGTGCACTGAATCAAGAGGCTGAAATGGGTTCAGAGTCCACAGCAATAATGCAAGACCCACGGGTCACACTAATCCTGCACCTTACCCTTGCTGCAATAATTAGTTTCTGTTTAAGGATAAGAAGGAATCCCTTTCACAGGATTAATTTGATTACACATATGTATAAGTGAAGTGCTTCACTTATACATAAAGGTTGAACAATATCAGCAGTAAATATACACATATAAAAAGACACATAACTTTTTTCCCACTGTCTATCTGGCATTAAATTAAAACTAAGAGTTTTCTTTTTTTAGGTCAGGATTACCAAAATTATTTCTACTTGCTAAATGCCAGAATAATGATATAGAAAAAAAAACTTCATTTATTTTTTTTAATTTTTTTCAAACTCATAGGTTTACATAACTTTCCTTAGTATTTGGCAGCACTGCACAAATGTAGTGCTTGGTATCAGAGGTTGCCAGAATTCTGGCCTATTCCCCGACAGAAGTGGTGTACCTGTTTTAGGTTTGCTCACATACCTTTCCAGCCCTAGCCACTCCAAAACTCCGGCTTGTTGTCCTTAAGCTACCTGAAAACTAATTTGACGGTATGCTTAGGGTCATTGTCCATTTGGAAGAGTCTTTCGTGTCCAACCATTAACATCTTTGTCGATGTCTGGAGATATTGCTTCAATATTTCTACATGTTGTACTTTTCTCATGATGCCATCTGTTTTTTGAAGTGCACCAGTCCCTCCTACAGCAAAACACCCACACAACATGATGCTGTCACCTCCATACTTCACATTCTCAGGCTAAAAAGCTTTGGCATTTTTCCAACCAATGTAAAGATTGTTGTTATGGGTAAAACACTTTAATTTTAATTTTATCAGACCACAGTACATGTGTCCAAAAAGAAAGTTTTCTGTGCCTGATTGTATTTGCAAACTGGAATAAGGCTTTTGATGTTTCCTTTGGAACAATGGCTTCCCTCCTTGCTCGTTGGCCTTTCAACCCATGTCGGTACACGACTTGTACTGTGGATAATGATACTCATCTCCCCAAGACACTCTGCACTAAAACACAAAACACAGAGCCAATCTACTTCCTGATCGATATGATGTGTAGACATTTACCATTCTGTTTAAACTGCCATAAAATTGTTGAACAGATGAATATGGTCCCTTCAGCTGTCTGGAAATTGTATTTGAGAATGACTTTTGGAGGTCCAAATTTCTCTGCCCTACAAATTCTGAATGATTTCTTATAATTTTTTCATGATGTCTCACACAAAAAAGCAGTATGTTTGAGGTGTTGCCTTAAAATACATCCACAGCTGTGCCTGCATTTAGCTAAAAAATCCTCTAATCTTTCTGGCATTAGGAACTATGCATCATTTTGGTAATCCTCACTGAACTAAAACTATAAAAGTGAAGTTTCCTTTAATGTCAGAAAGTAAGAAGGAAAAAAGGGGTAAATTATTTTTATACGGTGTACAGACTGGCAACAAACTGGAGCTCTTTTTATTGCACGGTAAAGTACTAAAATCTCTGCTAATGCATAATTGTTGCTTCCACATGACCATATCAGAATCACAATGCTGGCAACTAACTTCTGAAAGTTTTCCTCAGAAGCCTCTTTAAATTTAAAAATTAATTTCTTTCCTCATGGTGCACAACACTACGATGGTACACCACAATTTTATCACTATTATGCTGTAACTCCCTTAAACTTGGTGCTGTCTGTGCTCCTCTTCCCAATAGTATTGAAATTTGTAACCATACTTGCATTTCCCTATTAAACAGCATGCCTATCGCTGTCCTCCAGTTAAGAGGGAAATTATGAAAAAAGAGGTCCAGTATCTACTGGAAAATGGTTTAGCCGTACCAAGTCAAAGCTCCTGGAGTTCTCCCTGTCTTCTGACACCAAAGTCTGATGGTTCTTCACGTTTCTGTACAGACTTTAGAAAAGTAAATGCAGTCACAGTCCCTGATTCATATCCATTGCCTCGCATGGAAGACTGTATAGACAGCATTGGCACAGCCAGCTATATAACGAAGCTAGATTTACTGAAAGGATGCTGGCAAGTTCCCTTGACTACCAAAGCTTCTCATATTTCAGCTTTTGTGACACCCAACCACTTCTTACAGTATAAAGTAATGCCATTTGGCATGTGTAATGCCCCTGCTACTTTTCAGCAACTGATGACTTCTCTGTTAGGAAACATTAAGAACTGTAATGTCTACCTGGATGACATTGTGATCTATTCATCATCCTGGGTTGATCATATTAACACTCTGAAAGATGTGTTTGCTCGGTTAGCTCAAGCTTCTCCCCCCTTGAACCTGACAAAATTTGAGTTTGCCAAGGCGGTTTTAACATACCTCGGAAAGGAAGTGGGTCATGGCCAAGTACATCCAGTGAATGCAAAGGTGGAAGCTGTCCTGACCTATCCAGTGCCCACCACAAGACGTGAGCTCCGACGATTTTTGGGTTTGGTTGGCTACTATAAATGTTTTTGTAGAAATTTTTCTACAGTGGTAGCACCTTTAACTTATCTGTGTAGTCCAAAGGAACCCTTCAGGTGGACCACTGAATGTCAATATGCATTCAACTGTGCAAAGTCTCTTCTCTGCAGTGCTCCTGTACTGGCAGCTCAAGATTTCAACAAGGCTTTCAAACTGGAGGTAGATCCAAGTGCTACAGGAATTGGAGCTGTGTTGCTACAGGAGGGAGCAGACGGTGTCAGCCACCCAGTTTCCTACTTCTCAGCTAAGTTCAAACACCATCAACTAAACTATTCCACAATTGAGAAGGAAACTCTAGCCATGCTACTTCCTTTGCAACATTTTGAAGTTTACACAGGTTCAACAGCAAATTCTGTTATAGTCTACACTGACCATAACCCTCTTGTGTTCCTAAAATGCATGTATAACCACAACCAGCGACTTATGCGCTGGGCTTTGCTTGCCCAAGAATATACTCTGGACATCAGGCATAAGAAAGGAACTGAAAATGTCATAGCTGATGTTCTTTCCAGAGTGTGATGTTAATCCCGTTGAGTGTACATGGTGAAAGGGTAGTGTTTTTACTATATGTAAAATTTTATGGGGGAGGTTGTTACGGTCCCTGGCCTCCAGGGGGACTCAGGAGCGTCCTTACTTTTTTCTTGTGTGTTTCAGATTTACCTTGCTGCCACAGGTGTGATGTATTGCAGCTCGTCAGCCATTCCATAGAGAGCTTCACCTTAGATGTGTCCCTCACCCCTCTTTTCCTCTGGGGCCTTGATCTGGTGTGATCTTGTTTGTGTTGTGTGCTTTGACAGTGGGTAACTAAAATGGAAAGTTTGTTTTTTTTGTTCTCACAGTGGAAGCTGGTAGGGGTTCTCTGCCATTTTTGTTCTAATGCTTTTTCTCCTGTTTTGTGGTCAGGCAGGGAGCTCAGCCTTTGTACTTTTAAGTTTACTCTTAGCTAGAGATATTTTGCTTTCATACTTAGTGGTGGTGGGGGGGGTGTTTTGTTAATTATTTTGGCCTTGGAGATCCTGAAGCTTAAAGCTTCACTGTGTTTAAATCTTGTGTGCTTTGTAATTTTACCTTTTCAATATTGTAAATATAAATTGAATCTCACTCACTAACATCAACTGCTTAAGGGGTTTTCCTTGTTTTATGTTACACCCAGTGCCATGACCTAACTTACTTAAGAGGGTTGTAACAGTACTATGTCTCTCTTAGTTTTATATTTCATTCATGCCCACTCATTCTCTTGAATGTGTCGTGTTTTCTTTGATTTTATACATGTTGTCAAAGACTGTGATTTCAATGCTTCTCTTTCCTTTTTTATGTACCCTTAGCCTGCAAAACACTCTGTCAGTCCTGAGAGATCTTTAGCTGCTTCTTGGAGTTAGCTAACAACCTTTCACAATAAAATATTACAACCAGGTTCCAGGAAAAGGAAATATATCAAAACAAAGTCATTTATAAATTTAGATTTATGTTAGATGTATTCATAACAGCTCAAAATTCTTGAAAGTCACCCCTAGGTATGGGGCCAGTTAATAATGTCGAGGCATACAAAGATCTTATGAAATGCATTCATTTTCTATATATCCACTTAATCTGTCCAGAGTCGGGGTTTCATATCTTCAACAGTCAATAAGCGAGAGGCAGGATATACTCTGGAGAGGTCACCAGTAAATCACAGGGCAACAGAGAGACAAGCAGCCATGCATGCATGCACTCATAAAGGGCAAGTTAGACAAGCTAGTTTACATGACATGTATATTTTTGGACTGTGGGGGAAAGCTGGAATACCCGGAGAGAACCCTGCATGCATGGGGAGAATGGTCAAACACCATGCAGAAAGGCCCCCGGATGGGATTCGAACCAAGACCTTCTTGCAGCAATGCTAACAACTGCTCAACTGTGCAGCCTTGACAATGTTTTAAAAAGCAAAGATCCTTTATACAGTTCCTATGATTTAGATTACCTTCAATGAGATGCCAAACAAAGTGTCGGAGTCAGTTTTTGTCTGGCTGTATAGAGCACAGAGCAACACAGAACTTAAACTAGTCTGCCAATTCTCCTCTGACATCAGCAAAGCATTTTTGTCCATACAACTGCCGCTCACTGGATTCCTTCTCCTTTTTTAGGCCATGTTCTGTAAAGAGATGGTTGTGAGTGAAAATCTCAGTAGGTCAGCTGTTTCTGAACTAGCCCACCTAGAACCAACAACCATGCCACCTTTAGAAGTTCACTTATATTCCCTTTCTTCTTTATTCTGATGCTCAGTTTGAACTTCAGTTGTTGGGATTGAACTACACACAGAGAACAAGAGAGACTGGTAAAACTCTGAAAGCACTGATTTGTCCTGTTCTCATGCACAGCTCCCAGGAAGGAGGAGTTTCACAGCCGGCATCCTCGTGACGTCAAAGAGCTATAAACTGTTCTTTCTTTTTGCCCACAACTTCCACAGGTTGCACAGGGGGGACACGCGTATGAGCACCTTGATCTCGCTAGCCATGTAAAAAACTGCATCTAAGAAGAAACCGTGGAGCCAAAATAAAATAAAGTATGGTCTGCTGTCAGTGTATTCGGTTGCAGTATCCCAGCCCAAATTAAGACTTGCTGTTTTAACCTGTCTGTGCTGCTGTAGGAAATAATATGAAATAATTATAGATTCCCCAAGAAGAGACAGTGTCTCTTCTTGTCTAATTACATCGACAAAGAGGTTTTTCCCTCTGCCTGAAGAAGACGACATTGCCAGTCCTAGAAAATGCTTGCTCTAGGTGCTAGACCAAGAGCAGCCGCCATGTCTTCTCAGTTCATTGGACCTGCTGAACTCACTGGCCCTATCGGACATCCTCCTGTTCATCAGAGTGGTTCATGTAAGAGGTTGTTTCTGGGCAGAGAAAATTGGTTTAGGGTAATGGAATTTAAGTTAATTTCATTGTGTTTTGCTTTGTTTATGGTGCTTAATTGCTTCAGTGATACCAGGCCACTGAGCCTAATGGTACAGAATTGTTTTGTAAAGTTGATGACTGGTAAAGAGTCACTTCAATCCTGCTACATGAGCTTACTCCGTCTAATCACCATTTCCTCTTCATCTTCTCTCACTAACTTGAATAAAATATGTCCGCATAATGTGCTAAACTGTCTGTTATCCCTAGCTAAAGCTAAAGCTCTGCTAATGCTAAAATGGAGGCCACCATTAGTTCTGCTGTGTTAACTACACAGGTTGCTCTGTTCGCACACCGATCGACCGTAGCCAAAGCTAATACACTCCTTAATATTTGTATTAATAGCACCTAAAGGTACATGTGGGACTTAGAAGGGTTGCTAAATAGCACTGCATCTATTTTCTTTGTGGTTAGCTAAACCGCTAATCCCAGATATAACATAACCACAGCGTATGTCTGTTCGTTTGCCATCTTTGAGTCTATATCCGCTGTTAACCACCATTTTAGTCCATCACTATCAGTAATGACTAGCTGACAGAACTCTAATTCAGCAAAATAATTTTTAACGTATGTTTTAGCTCTAACCCATGTTTAGTTTAGGTGACTGTTACTCGCCTAGTTACATAGTTTGTTGACTGAAGTATTCCGTTAATATATTTAATGTATTTTGTTAATAAATCATTCTATTTTGGAGAGAAGTTGTCTATGTTTATTCTATATATGTGTGTGCAGGGCTTGCTGTTTGAGAACGCCAGTGCATGAACTAACTCCATCATCTATTATTCAATAATACTACACCTCACCAGGCAGGTATTCATAAAACAATAACTGACATAGACTGAGAGCTGTTTGGCTATTAAGACCTGATAATCAGGTGGTTAGTAATTTTGATTAAAGTGACTAACTTTGTTAATAATTGCCTTAGGCACTAATACCTATTCATAGCCAATCCAAACATATTGTTGCACAACATAGTTGATGTCTAAATGCTTTAAGTTGCTACCATGTGATTGCCTGACATCCTAATTGCATTAACAGGCAAGATAAGGGGTGTGCCTAATAAAGTGGCCCTAAACCTTATAAAGAGAGCTCTCTGTAGATCTTCTGAATAGCTAAAATTGAGCAAACACACCTGATAGTCTTCTGTTATTATTTTCACACCTGGTATCTTAAAATGTCAGTGGACATTTCCTGAACAGACGTAAAAAGACACAAAACTTCATGCCGTTGCAGAACTTTACAGTCCCAGTCATTATTCGGGCTGGACCCACCACTTAAGTCACTGTTATTACAGCAGAGCTATACTTTTGTAACGCTGTGTGGCATTAGATCATTGGTTTGGAGGGGTCTAAACAAGCAGACAACAAAAATGATTCAAAGTAAAAGCTAGTATTATCAAATGCAGCTGGGAAAATATGGGTTGCTTGTTCTCCAACAGTGCAGCTGTAGGGCTCTCTGCAGGGTCTTCTCTACACACAAGGTGGACAGCACAGGGGGAGGGTAACATGTAGTCTCACCAGTCCAACTCAGATGCTAATCTGATTAGAGCTGGGACACAACGCTCTAATTTATTGACAGAGAGGGAAATTCCTTTGCTTCATTAAACTGCCCAGAGAGCATCGTGCCAGCGTATATATGGCATCAGCCTATTTTTCTTTCCTCCTCTAGATGTTGTGAAACCCTTAGTCGTCCAGTCCCAGTGGGCTTAGCAGGGTTTGCAGTTTGGTCATGGTAGCGTGAGACTCGTAAACAGCACCCACAATGCTGGGCTTTGATTGGCTGTTTGGAGGGAGGGGGGTTCAGGGTGTGGATGGGGATTTAGGAGTCATGTGCTCATGTCAACACAACATCTATTCTTAAGTTTGTTGAATCTGCGTCTAAACTGGGTAAAACTGGATCTCCAAAGACCTCTCATTACATTACTAGAAGTGTTATTCCTGTTCACTTAGTGCGGGCATGTCTTCAACATGATTTGGCAGGCCCAGTCCATTGCCTGGAGGAAAAAAAACACTCAAAGTATCAAGTAAACTGAGACAATGCCAAATACAACCTATAATTGGCAAAATATTCACCTAAAAATAAAGGTGAAGCAACATCTTTATTTTAACAGGTAAACATTAGCTCTGCAGACAACTCAAAATCTTTGTTGGTATTGGCAAGAATTTATAATGTGTCGGCCTTAATCACAGACAGCAACCATGGTTGAACTTTCTTTCAAAGCATTTTGAAAGTAGGCTTCTGTTAAATAAATGAAAACAGCGATTTACCATAAAAAGAGGAGGAGCAGTTGCACTAAATACACTTTTAATATTATTTTAAAGGTCAGTCTTTGCTTTCTATTTGAACACTTTGGTGGCTGGTTCTTGTAAATAGCGCTCTATAGTGCTGAGCTGAGCCTTGACCTGTACAAGTCCTGGATGGAGGGAAGCTCAGCCCTGATGATCCTCTCTACAGACTGCATTGTTCATTGCAGTTTGGACCTGTCCTGTTTTGTGGATGAGGCAAACCACACAGTGATGGATGAGCACAGGACAGACTGAATAATGACCGTTAGAATACGGCCATCTACTACATGCACCTCAACACAGTCGAAACATGGAGTCATGGTAGCGTACACTATCTCCTATGAATGACTGTTTGCTATGATACATCATGCCTTAGTAATTTCTCCTGTTTGTCTCATTGTGCTTTTTCAAACAGGACGCAACTGTTTTCCAAGCCTTTACATTTTATTAAAGGTTTTATCTGAACTTGGGCTGCTTTTTTTAAACTAATTTTTAGTCTAGTATGTGAAAATACTCAGAGAAAAGCCTGACCTGATTAAAAAAAGTTCATAAACTCAAGAACTTAAACAGAACAGGCATGATAGAAAGAAAATCCAGAAGACCCAAATATAAACTGGATCTTTAGGCACTTTGTTGCTAATATCCTGTCACAGAGACACAGTTTGTTCCCATTTCTCTGGTTAAATATGTAAAAAACAAACAATAACACAGTTTGGGGTCTTTAATTTCTAATTCATTATTTGTTGTTTCCCTGGGGTATCAATATAGTGTGACACTAAGAGCCCCTTTCTAAAAATCACTCCTCAAAATGGGAAAGAAAAGAGAACATGCCATTCAAGCAAAGCAGATGTGTGCTAAGGTTTACAAATCAGAAAATGGTTCAGCAAAATTGCTGCTTGCTTAAAGTTGCTTCAAAGCGAAAAAATATTCTTTAAGACATTTAAAAGTGTCTAGAAAACAATTAATTGAGACCACTTTAAAAAGATTTTTTAAGACAGTAATCAGACAGGAAATGGTTTGAAAAGAGTGAGATCCATGACATTCTGCATCGAGGACTAAGGCATCCATATATAGGACGCCCGCTTAACCCCCTGCGCTCAAGAAAAATATAATTTTTTGACCTTTTACAAAGTAAACTTGCCAATTCCTTTAAATCCTAAGTTAAAATTGTAAACAATTGTCACTCGCAAAAAATAAATATCGATGTAAAATTTAAGCATTTGTAAATGCTAAGGAGAGGCTCAGTTCACTTATGCCTTGGGCTGGCTCTCTATCTCTCTATCTCTCTATCGTGACCTGAGGTGTTTCCTGCTAGCCTACCATTATATGGTGCATTATAGTGAGTTTTGTCAGTGCACATCTTCTAAATGCAATAGTAACGTAACATAAATCCAAGCAGCTCTATCTTTAATGACATGATTCTGATTTTCTGAATGACTGGCTCAAGTGAAGTCGAGGCATAATAGGCAATATATTGTCTTTTCTGGAGCTCAGAGAACCACAGACGTCTTCATTGAAAGACAGTCTTTGTTTGATATTGTGTGGGTTGGACCGTTACAGTGACAACGAGCCTCGTCTCCAACCGTGATGTAGTCTCACTTCCACTCTGTTTCTCTTCCCACACGTCTTACGTTGAAGATGAGCTGATGCGCATTAATATTTAACAACCACATCTGGAGCAGCGACAGCTAGGCTCGAGTGATGACGGCGAGTTCGGGGGGTGTACTGTATGTAAATCAGCCGATGTGTCTCCTGCTGCTGCTGTGTGCTTACGCTTGCAGAGATGTTTCTGGCATCAAAGAGAAGTGGGATCAGAGTGTCGGACTGAAATGCTGTGGAAAGTGCCAGAAGGAGAGTCTTTGTGAGGTGGATGTGAGAATGAAGGGAAAAGGCCTTTCAACCTGTTCAGCTCAAGCATGATGTTAGTGCTGAAAATAAAGACTTTAACTGAATGTAATAGTTGTTTTTTCACATTTACAACAATTTTTTCCTTGACACTTACAGATGAGCTGATGATATTGAGCTGGTAAAATTTAAGGTCACAAAACACAAGTTTAAATCCGAAATATTTTAAGTAGGAAGTTTAATGACTTCAAAAACTACCACAGAACAAAGAAATTGATTTGTTTTTCTTCCCTGATTGACAGAGGTAACATTAAGATATATTTTGTGTAACTTAATGAACAATAAAGGCACTTGCAATTATCATTGTTCTAGTTAGACAAGTTTCATGACTTTTTTCAGATTTTGTGTCACTAGTGGCTCCATCTAAACTGGTATTTGTTGTGGATATAGTGAAAACCCTTAAAGTGTACTCTGAGAGGAACTTTAAGACATAAAGCCTCTTGGTGCCAGGCACAAATTCATAAAAAATGGGAAAGTAAAAATGTCTCTGAATCCCATAATGATTAGACTCACCCGGTTCCTGAAATGTTTACTCCTTAAACTCCATAGCTGCATTTTGTAAATGCAAGTAGGTAGAGCAAAGGCACCATGTGCAGAGGCTATAGTCCTCAATGAGGCTTCCCTTCTCTCTCCACCCTCTTTCCTGTCAAACTGCTGTTCAATAAAGAACACTAGTGCCAAAAAACATCTAAATAAATGGGACAATATACAGCTATCAAGTAAACAGCTTTTGCACCACAAAGCCTGCAGCAAACATGACTTGAAAGTAAGAATGTAACATATACACTGAGTTTGTTTTCTTCTTTTTATGGGGACAGCTATCACTTACCAGGTGACATTACTGAATCCAGGTTGCATCGCTTTAAATTAAGAACCATAAAAATAGAGTAGCTTCATGCTAAGAAGCTTATTTATGTAGAACTTTTGTAAATAATTAGCATATCTAACACTACAGGCATATTTATTTTCAAGATACACAAGAAGATAAAGCCTTCTATCTGCAGATTTCCACAGGCACCACATAGAGAAAGAGGTGTAACCTGAAGCAGTTTTAGTTTCTAATAGACTCAAATATTTCAGTTTAACCTATAAAAAGTACATACTTTATATGTCAACCATAGAGGTATAAGAAGCAGCTAAAAATGGAAAATTGCACAGAAATGAAGAAAAAAATAAATCAGTAATCGTTAGCCTAAAAAGCTCCAGTCAGTGCATTTCTATTTAAAAGCCTTAAAGTCCCACCAATAAAAACGCTGCAATGTTGTGTGCTGGCAGGACAGATTTGTCCCACTCCTAAAATGCATTTGGGGGCCGCACAAGATCCTTCCAAGGGTCACAAAGGGACCACGGGCCATCCTTTAGACACCCCTGATGTATAGCATTCACACAAACATTGTGTCCATGTCTTCAGCATCACCTCCCACTGTTTTCTCCTCTTTCCTGTCACTTTCGTCGCTTTGAGCATTGACCGTCTGCCGACCTCTACCCGCCATGCAGACTGTCTCCCTCTCCCTCGCCGCAGAACAAGCACAAAAACGGGCCAGCGTCTCGGATAGTGCTCTCATTGTGTAGAACAACAAGAAGTCACCAGCTGAGACAAACTCGATAAAGATGTTAAAGTCGTACAAACCATGTTACGCTTTAGGAGCTGTCAGAGCTTAGAAAGGTCTTGGTCTCTTTTCCAAAAACATTATGAGTTCAGGCAGACTCACAAGGAGACATTAGACAGATCAGCCGTCATCATGTCTCACCCTTTCATTTTCTCGTGAGGCACTCGAAGCCCTCTTTCTGCAAGGAATGTCTGTGACCTAAGAAGGTTAATAGAGTAGAGGAAAGTCATCTGCTGCAAACACAGCAACAAGAAAAACAATTAACTAAGCCCACTTGTGCTATAAGGTATGATCTATTTCAACAAAAAAATAGTTTGGTCATATAAAATATTTTAAGGTCTAATTTGTGCAAATCCAAGTGATCCTGCAGTCTGTACCAGGACTAAAAGATTACAACAACCAGGCCGCCCTCTTTCCCTTTGTCTCTGTGACAAAACACAGATTCATAAAACCACCAGGAGGGAGACGGCAAACAAGTGCAGCAGTCCTCCCAAAGATGAGATAAGTACTGGAAGTGTCAAAATGTCTCACTGTGTAAAGCTTTTATCCTTTAGTGGAAATTCCTCAGAAATAATCTTACTGCCTAGCGCAGGACAGCGTCAGTGGCTTTGGATGCTGTTCAACATGCCAAGTCATGTAGCGACCCGCGGGCCAAATACCGCTTGCTGTGGGCCCCAGAAAACTACTGGGAAACGCAGACTAGATTGTGGAACAGTGGTTCAATGATTCTGAAATGCATATATATATATATATAAGCTACTATGATACAACTGAATGTGCATCTGTTCAACAGATGATCTCTTTAAGGAAAACCATAGCAACGACGTGTGTAACGCCTTGCACCTGATTGACCTGGGCAAAGGCAGAAAACCGGCGGCACCACGCAATTTGCAAACGCTAAAGTTAGCATGGTTCACTAGCTTCTTTTAGAGAAAAAAAGATGCAAAATCAGAGAAGCACCTGTTTGTGCTGGTCATGCGACGAGTTATAAGCCAGTGTGTGTTTACTTTGCCATGAAAGCACTGCTGTGATAAAAAAGGAAAGTTTTAAAAGACACTACAATACAAGCCATTGCTCTTTGTCTGCACGTTTTCCAGAAGAGTCTGAGGAACGGAGATCTAAAATACAGGGGCTGCTGGGATCTTTTCACCAGACTCACGTAGCTATTGGACACTTTTGCACAGAGCAGGAGAGAGCAATGATAGCATCCCTACGAGTAGCTTGGACATTAACGCAGAGGAGGCGACCTTTTACTGAAGCTGAAACTGTGAGAGAATGCATGCTTGCTATCTTTGATGAAGTTGGGGGTGAAAAGTTAAGGAGAGCATAATTTCATCCATGAACAAAGTACCGTTATCAAACACGTCAACCTTGCAAAGTGGAGTTACTTGCAAACAATGTCTCAAAAAGGCAGTTTGAAGAACTCAGAAAAGCAGATGTCATGTCTTTTGTTGTTGATGAATCAAGAGATCACACCGACACAGCAAAGCTTTGAAAAAAGCTTTTGAAAATTTTGCATCTGTTAAATTTTCCGTGAAGAACTTCTTGGATATATTCTGCTTGAAGGACACAACAGATGAAGAGTTTTTTCATAATATTTAAACTTTTTTTTTATGTGACTTTAATGAACATCATATTGTGCAAAAAGATTTCTCTGCTGGTTACTAGTTGTGCTCCAACTATGACTGGTAGGGTGCACAGACTAGTAGCCAGACTTACAGCTATAGCCCCACATATGCAGTTTTTACATGGTACCATCCATCGGTCCATGCAGTGTGCAAAACTCAGCGGTGAACTTAAACACAAAGGAGATCGTCATGAGTATTGTTAATTTTATCCACTCAACTTTTACCGTACAACCCCGCCTGTGCCATAAACAGCTTGCCGAGACATTTGCTGAGCACACAGAGCTGCTGGTTCATAATGATGTCAGAGGGTGCAGCACAGAGATGGTTCTGGACTGTTTCTGTGAACTTAATCAGGAGATCTTGTCAATTCTCTAAAAATGTAAAAATATAATAAATAAAAAAAGAGCAGCAAGTCTTCGGACCGCCTGCTGGATGAACAGTTTATGGCAGAACTTTGTGAGTGATATTTTTAAGCATATGAACACACTGAACCTGGTAGAGCAAAGGCAGGTAAGGTCCATAGCCGATTTGGTTGAGAGACTTTGTGCTTTAAGAAAAAACTGACTATTTTCAAGACAGATCTCGTCTGATAAAATCTTGCACCTTGCACACCTATGTGCATTTATAAATCTATTCCCAAGTGCACAGATAACACATGTAATGACAGATTTAATGAGAAAGCTGAATGAGAAATTTATTGAGCATTTCCAGGAATTTAACATTCATATTGAGGTGCTGCTGTTTGTTCGTGACCCATTTTCCATGGAAACCGAGACTGATTTTGGCATCAAAGCCAAACAGGTAATGCCATGAATTAATGAAGGTATCTTTCAGATGGAGGTTGATTTACAATTGTCTTTTGCTTTGAAGCAGCACTTTCGGTGTGAAGGTGCAGAGGATGTTTTGGCTAAACATGTTAGCCAGTATCAGTACCCTATGGCAGGAATAATGGCCTTGGTAATACAATGTTTGGATCTACTTATACATGTGAATCTAGCTTTTTAAATATGAATGCTATAAAAACAAGGGCATGTTCCTCCCTGACCAGATATAAATCTGAAGACTAATCTACTGTCACAGGTCCTGTTCATAACTTTCATTGACAGGGTTTCTAGGCACAGCCAAGGGCCGGAAGGGGTCTAGTTTGGGGACCAGTGGATTTCGTCTCTTCTTTTTGAGAATGACGTGGTCCTGCTGGCCCCCTCTAGCCAAGACCTACAGCATGCACTGGGGGGGTCGCAGCCGAGTGTGAAGCGGTTGGGAGGAAGATCAGCTCCTCCAAGTTCGAGGCCATGATTCTCGACCGCTAAAGGGTGGCTTGCCCTCTTCAGTTTGGAGGGGAGGTTCCTGCCTCAAGTAGAGGGGTTCAAGTATCTCGGGGTCTTGTTCACGAGTGAGTGGAGAATGGAGCGGGAGATCGACAGATGGATCGGTGAGGCTGCTGCAGTAAGGGAGACGCTGTGCCGGTCCGTTGTGGTGAAGAGAGCGCTGAGCCGAAAAGCGAAGCTCTCAATTTACCAGTCGGTCTACGTTCAAACAATTTTTTTTAGTTTGCCCTCTTAAAACTGAAGTTGAATAGCCCTGCAGAACAACAATTTTCAACACAGGTCCAATTATGAAAAGAAAATAACTTCAGGGTCTGTGGTTTGGGTTTTGAGCACAAACAGATTAGATTTGGCTCATTGAAAGGTTTTTTGTAATTATTGAACCATGTACATAAAAACAATAAATCATGGAAGAATATAAGACTCTTCTTTTACATCTACCGTTACTCCAGAAGAGATGGTTCTACTTAAAAAACCCTATGAATGTATATCAGGCATGGACCATTAAGCGGTATCAAGGTATCCCAAGAACCGGAAAAGGTTATGGTTTCAGAACCACTGAAATTTTCCATCATAGAGTTTAGGTTCCTTTTAATGAGATGCAAGAGAAAGTTTCGGAGTGACTTGAGTTTCTCTTGCTCTATGGAGCCTAGAAAAAAAATAATGCAGCAGTGCCTCTCCCCCCTCCTGTTGCTGTGCACTGCTGATCAACTGGCTGAAAAAAACGCTACTACACTTACAGAAAAGCCATATTTGCCTGTTTGGAAATATTTCCAGTTGGGAAAAACGTGACTTGGAAACCAATGGAGCTTCATCAATTACTATTAGGGTAATGCTGTTCTACAGCTGCAGTTGGGAAGCTAAATACGGCATGGCTAACATGCAAATTGCACAGGTAGAGCAGTAGATATGAGGAAAACACAAGTTCCTAGCATTGCTGATGATATTTATAACAATGCCCCAACACTCCCAATGCCAAAACTAACTCAAATTGCCCGAAGGAAATTAGTTTTAGTCTGTAATAAAAGTCAGTTAAAACATTTCTTACATGCAATCATTTTAAAAAGAAAGTTAACACCTTTTAGATTGTAGATACTTTGTACGCATCTAAGGTTTTTGTGATGTACTTTGGCTCCACTTTTAGTATACAAATGACAACGGTACCTGTGGTGTGTGGCTGTGGTTAGATTTAATCGTTTTACAACATGGTAAAAACTGGATCATTTATTTGTCAAAACAATTCTAAATACTTTCAGCAGGAACTGACTTTTACCATGACAGTAATTAATTTATATAACTGGGTTACAAAGTGATTTACATGCAATAAAGGCAGAAACAAATGTGCAAAACCCAATACAATGCATAGACTCTACGCAATGCAAAGCAGGATCCTGGACCTGCTGTGTCAGACACAAAAACACTTTGGGTATTAACCTGTGATTTCACAGGCTTCTCTGTCTTCACTGGTGAATTTCTTTTACCAATGTAATCACTAAAACATCTACTCATGTCAGCACTGACCACAGTTCATCTCAAACTGAACAAAACTGAAAGTACAGTAAGAAAAACCCATAATGTTTTCTGCAGATGTTCACTGAGTGGGCTGAAAATGTTGCATTCCCCTCCAAACTCCCCACACCCATGTAATTCACCTACTGAGATGTTTTTGTGTGGGGGTAGAAAGAAAACAAGAAGAGGTGAGTGAAGCTGGGAGGCTAATTTATCCACATGCATGCTTACGAAGTTTCCTTCTCCGCCCCTTAAGACAGAAAACATAAAACACTTTTGTTTGACAGGATGTGAAAACATTTTAAGACAAAGTGCTAAAGCAAAAAAAGCATGTTACTAGAACAACATGCATACATTAAAGAATCAAGAATAGGAGTATCGGTTGCAATCTGATAAACATGTGAAGCCCTCAACTTGGCTCAGACACTAAGGATTCATGTGCTGAAAACCTAAGGGGAACATGAAAGGTCAGCATGGGAGAAATAGCCAGCTTCATGTTTACGCTTCTTCTACTGGGAGAGGACAGAACTGCACAAAGATAAATCTGATCTCATCACATTGTTGCCTGCCTTGGCCTTCGCAACAGTCGAACTTATTAAAGCCATTTATCGTTTAGAAAATCTTTGTTGCCTCTTGATGAGAAACAATAAACCACAGCAACACTGCAGCCAAACATCTTCAGCAAATGGTTTATATGGAGACCTGGGAGAGGAAAAAGGCCTTATTTAGTTCAAAAACATGAAAAAGAGGAGAATTGTATTATTACAGCTTGCAGACTTCTGCATAATCCTTAGAATAAAGACATGAACCACACATGCTACATGCTTTTGTACTTTTGTTTATGAAATTACAATATTTTGGCAAACATCTTGACAGAGATGCTCCAATGAACTGGCCAGACATCGCTATCGCCTATTTTTTTCTTTGGTTGATCTTTTTTTTACACTATATTCATTAAATCTATTTTTTCTCTTTAATGTGTTATGGTCTTTAAAGGACAGAAAGCCAAATCAGAACAGACAGGTCAGACCTGCTGGAAATCAGTTTTGGACAAGAAAAACCTGACTGGTGCATCTCTACAATTATCAGAGGACACGTCTGAAAGATAAGAGACCTCTAGGATGTGACATTTGTCCCACTGAGGCCATGGCTATTCTTTGCAACATAATAAGCTTGTTTTCTCTACAGACTCACATGTAAAAACATTAAGTTGATAAACAAGCAAGAGTTTTGTGAGTATCTAAGACGAGGTATTCTTCCTGCTAGATGACAAATTAAGACTGAACTCATTATTTTAATGACAAGTTAAAGCCTTAATTACATTTTAAAATTATGGTGAAGCTTCGTTTCGTGATTTTGACTTGAATCATGAATTTTAAAACGTTATACGAATGTTATATGAACATTTGAGAACAAAGAGATTTTAGAGATCGGGCAGATCAGTTTTGGACGAATTAACAGCGTCATTCTTTGAACGGATATTAGTCCAAGGCCACCAATAAAGACAGCATGGTGATATTTTGACTGATTTACAGTGGGGAGAACAAGTATTTGATACACTGCAGATTTTGCAGGTTTTCCCACTGGCACTTTATCTCGCATCTCATCGAAAGAACCTAAAACCGTAAGAAATTTTGTGGTTTTGAAACTGTAACAATTTAACTCCTTGGTATACCATGATATTAGTAACACACCATGGTTAAATTTGTGTGTTTTTTCAGCCACTTGTTCGACTTTTATCAGGAAACGTGTAATTGAATTCAAGGTGTGCTTTTTAAGGCCCCAGAAAACCTGTTGTTTTACACTCGTCATTAAGGATTTGCACTCACGCACTCAGGATGATGTCAACTAAAGATTGTAGCAGACATCGAGTTCAGGCTGTTGAGTCAACAACTATTCCAATGAATATATATATAAATATAGGAAAACATCCGCAGCTCACTGTGGAGAAGCTTACCAAGCTTTGGCAAAGAGTATTAAGGTTCTCCATAAAGTGGGCTAATTTCTGCCCAATGGATTACCCAATTCATGCTTGTAAATCCAAACACACACACACGCACACACACACACACACAGCGACTGATTGCTTCATTGCTGCTCCAAACAGTGTTACAGAAACCCACCATGTGAGCTCCTTTAGTAGCCTTCTTCCTCTGCATGCCCAGCAGAAGCGGTTACTGCAGCATGACTTCCCAGCAAGAAAATCAGTGACTCAGGGTAAAAGCTTAAAACACTTGGCAAACAGAGCAAAACCTCATGGATTGCTCACCACAGCAGCCTGTCAGCAAAGACGAGGCACAGCAGCAGAAAGCTTGCTCATGTTTGCGTCCCTCCTATTACTGGAGGAAAAAAAAAGCAACATATGCGAGAGAGTAATTAGGCAGACTTTTTTTCCCCTGCAGCTTTTTCTGTGTTTAGAAACAATTAATCAATTAAATGGCTGAAACCAAGCTTGTTAAAAGGGGCGTCGTGTGGAGAAACAGAGAGCCAAGCCAAAGGAAAGCAGACAGAGGGAGCAGAATTGTGTTTATCGTGTGGCTTTTTTATTCCAGGGGGATTAAATTGAGAAAGTGAGAGTCAACCTGAGCTGACTGTCAGCGCACGTCCAAACAAAAGCCTGTTGGCAAACATACATGAAGCAGCAAGCTGCTTTTTTCCCATGCACGTTACGCAACATCACAGACAAAGATCAATATGAGTGCCTGTGAAAGCACCACGTGTGGGGTTGGTGCTTGTTTATCTAACCCTCAGCTACCTTTCCACACTTTCTGCACAAGAAATAAACTGTGTGTTGTTGATACACCTTACCATACAGGAATGAATCTGTGTTTAAAAAAAATACAGTCACAAGGTGGGATTCAAGTTTGAATAAGAAATGTGTTATAGTCTAGGTTGAGTTTGACATGAGTTTAAAGATCGGTTGGATGCCAAAAATGTGATGTGAGGAAGAGATAAGCAAATTCCTTAGTCCGGACTTTTAAATGCGCAGATACCTAAGCGCTTAAGTAGAAGGTAACTGGTCACAAAGGTAAGGATAGAATCGATGGATGGTCAGTTGACGAAAGGTTAGACTGACAGATGAATGGATTGCCTGACGGATGAACACAGTGATGGCTTGACTGACAGGTGGAGGGGCAGAAGGAATGATGGATGGATGGATGGATGGATAAAGCAAGGGTCCGATGACTGATAAACGGAATGATGGATTTACAGACTGGCAGATGGATGGAGAATGGGACAGGGACTTAGATCTTGAAATACATTTTTCCATGAAGGACAGACTGATGGATGGATTTTTTGTGACAGATCTAGTGATGGATGGATGGGCAAACTGTTGGATTGATGTACAAATGGATCCACTGATGGAGGGATTGATGAACAGATGGACAGACTACCAACGGAGAAATAGATGGATTGACAGAGGGATGAATAGAGGAAACGACAGACGGGCGCATGGATTAGTGAAGGAATGGTAGGACAGATGGAGTAATGGGTGGACAAATGAATGGTTTTACTAACAGATGGATCGAAAAATGCATGTAGGCATTGAAGGATGAATGCATACAAGGACAAACTGATTGACGGACAGAGCAAGGGACTGACGGAAGGAGCGATGGATGGATGGATGGATGGATGGATGCAGGAGTTAATAACAGATGGGTGGACAGACTTTTTAACTGATAGGTGGATACATGGATGGAGGGATTGATGGATGGGCGAACAGATGAATGATGGACAGGCATACGGATTGGTGCATGAATGTTAGGGTGAACGGACTCATAAACAAACAGAAAGCTGATGAATCTAGGGATGAATGGATGGTGGATGGATGGACAGACTATAAAAGTAATGATTATCAGATACAGGGACTGGAAACCGGATGAAAGGCAGATAGACAGCTGGATTAACGAATGTATGAAATGATAGAGTGGTTGATGAACAGAGGACGTAATGAGGGCCTGATAGACAGAAGCTGTAGGGATAGACATACGGACAAAAAGATGGAACAAGGAACATATGGATTGGTGCGTAAAAGTTAGGACGGATGGACTAATTGATGGACAGATGGATCAACTGATGAACAGATGATTAACAAATGGATTTATGGGTAGAGGGAGTTTGATGGTTGGATTGACAGACGGATCAAATAAGTGATGGAAGGCTTAACAGAATATAGATAAATAATGGACAAAAAAAAAACTCTGCTTAAATATCATGCTGAATTTAATTTAACCCAACTTTATTTAACACCATTTGCATTTACTGTGGTTCTGATCCCCCCTTTGGCAAATTGAGAAAATATGGCAGATTATGACCCTAATCAAAGTAAAATCAACCTCTTGTTTTTTTGCATACATGTTTGCATGCAGCAGACTGGGAATGTAGGTAGATTATAAAAAATTGGTTGTCAAAGCGGATAAAAAGCACTCCCGTAGCAGATTGTTCCCTTTAATAAAGGTCACGACACAAAACAACTAAAACTGCAAAAACTATAAATGATTAAATGATCTGCACCAGATTCAACCTATAGAACAATGAATACTCTGCACAGAGGAATACTTTTTGTATTTAATACAGAAAGTTACAGGATAAGGTGGAACTGAAAAGTCTCTATAAAATGCACATGGTGTTAATCATGGGAGGAAGTATTTGTTCCAACAAGCTGCTGATCAAAAAGTGTTGCATCTTCTGGCATGAATACAGAGCAGCTGTATAGCAAAACTGCAGTATTATTACGGCTATTACATACAAACTCTTAAGTATCGTTCACTGACACGGAAAAAAAACATTAATCATTTAAGATCTTGATTATGACTCCAGCAGAGCACAACTCCTACAAGGTCAGAAAACAAGATTTTAACCAAACACAGACTTCTTTACAATAATCTTAAATAATTGCAAATGCATGGGTTATTGTGAAATAGACCCAAACAATATCAACTGCATAGCGTGTAAAATGTTCCTCCAAAAACTGTTAATCTAACTTCAACTAATAAATACTAATTTACCTTAAATTAAACAGAGGACATGAACTTTGTGTCCTCGTTGGCAGCTAAGCCCTGATCATTGATGTGCAGCAGAACAAGGGGGCCTTTTTAATTATCTGGCTCTATATTTAATTCATCAACCATCTCACTGATTGATGAATGCTAAAAAGAATTTTTAATTCAGCTGCAGCTTCACAGAAAGGGGCCTCAATGTTTAAAAACAATTAACAAAACCGCCGGCACATTCAAATTCTCCATGCAAAGCTTTTATGGGACAAAACCTGCATGGACAACAACAGACACAAAAGGGTGTGGAAATCTCATTTGGGCTGGTGAAACACAGCTCTGATGCTCAAGATGGCAAGGGTCATCGAGACCTTACGTTGCAGTTTTGGCCTAAAGCTTGATGCATTTGTTGGCCTTGCTAAATGGTTGTAATATTTACACACAACTGGTTTGCATTAAATTGACTTTGCAGATCTGTGTGAGGCATTTTATTCGTATTCCTTTACAAATTAAATAAAAGAAGGAATTGAGAAAAATATGGTTCAAACAAATGCAAAACAGATAAATACAAGCTACAAAAGAGCAGGCTTCTCACATTTAACTTTTTTAATGTCTGCACACTTTTCCTCTGCAAGGCTAAGTGCCTCCTTGCCCTTTAGTAACTGTGTATTTGACATACACACACAGAGATAGTCATGTTTGGTTTCAAAGGTCAAGATATGAGCTGCTGAAACGGTGAAATGAGTGAACACCATTATGCCGCTTTCTACCAGCTCATAAACAACTTCCTTCTGAAACGTCATGCAGTACTCCAACACTGTGGACAGTTTAAACACAGATGTCTCTATCTGTATAAGAACAGTCAGGTGCACAGGTTTACACTCAGTCGGGTGTCTGATGTTTTTACAGCCGATGTTCACACACAGAGTCTTTAATAAAAGTCACATGCAGGGCAAAGCTGGTGGAAAACCTTGGTGTTTCTCTTACAGATGTGAGACAGTTGTAATATTAACAAGACCATAAATAAAACTGTAATGCCATCATATATTTCTTTAGATTTTACAACATTTAAGAAATAAATCATTTGCTAATTGCTACTCAAAGTAATTTAAAAAAACGTTTCACACACATTTTTCACAAACTTCAATATATTTTGACAGGATTTTATGTGACAAACACAAAGTAATGTACTTTATAAAGTGGAGTAAAATTGATAGATCTATTTTTAACTAATGGTGTGTAATAGTGTGAAGCACATTTTACTCTGATACCCCTGAATAAAATCCAAGGTAACCAATCACCTTAAGAAGTCACCTCATTATTAAATTGGGTCCACCTGTGTGTAATTTATTCTCTGTATTAATGAAGCTGTTCTGTGAAGGCCTAAGACGTTTGTTAGAGAACAAACTGAATCATGAAGACCAAGGAAGCAGACAGGTCAGGGAGAAGGTTGTTGAGAAGTTTAAAGAAAGGTTTTGGCTATAAAACAATACCAATACCAACACCTCATGGACCTCTCTTCACTCATCTGAACGTGGAAGGAGTATGGCCCAAATGGAAACCTACCAAAACAGAGGGCCCACCTCAACTGACAGGCCAGGCAACAATAGGATTAATCGGGCCAAGAGGCCTACTGAGACTCTGGAGAAGCTGCAGGTATCCACAACTCAGTTGGAGATGCCAACTATTGGTCATGCACTCAACAAATCTGGTATTTAAAAGAAGAGTGTTGAAATAAACAAAGAAACCTAAAGATCCATGTGCAATTTTCACAACTATGTAGGGGGCACAGGCAACATGTGAAAGAAAACCAATACCCTTAACACCCTATCCCTGTTGTAAAGCTTGGTGGTGGCCACATCATGCTGTGGGGATGCCTTACTTTCTCTAACTCTCTCCTGTTTGAGGCTACAAAAGACAGGAGACTGGGGTCAAGAAAAGTATTTCCGCAGTTATGCACAATATTTCTCACAGTAAATTGAGCTTAGTTGAGCGTCAATACACATCCAAATATCAAACAGAAGACATTTTGACTTATTTTACTAATAAGTAAAACTTTTAAATTATTTTATTGAATCTTAATTTAACCAGAAAGTTATTTTACAAAGGAAAGCTGCCCAAAAAGGCACACAATTACCAGTTAAAAGCTTAACTCTGGCAATGTCCTTCAATCCAAATTGCTTTAAATATACAAAATGACAAGTCTAAAGGACCTTTAACTAGTCCTTATCTTAACCAGCTGTAGACAGAGGTCAAAGAAATTGAAGTTTGGTGAATCCACTGGACATTTTTACAGGGGAGTCAAGCCAGCAGATACTAAAAATGAGCAACAAATTATCTGTTACAACTCAAACTAAAAAACCTCCTACAGATTCATGCCACCCAGGAAGCAACTTAGGTGTTTCACAGTCTCTTTTTAGTCTCTTTTACATCTCTTTTACATGCTAGAGAGTCGAACAACACACCTGTTGCCGTGGTAACTGTGTGCGCTGGACGTTTTCCTTCAGAGATGCATAACTACTTGAAACAGCTCAACTGAGCGATGATAAAACTGAAGACAGAATATCTTTTTCTAGGGAGCTGAGAGGATATCTGTAGGAGACAGATTACAGAGGAAAACAGCTGGTTAGTGAGATTAGCTGGGGAATATTTTAGCAGTTAGGGTTTACACATTAAAAGCTGCGACATCAATGTCTAGCAAGGTGCACACAATACAATAAAGTGTTTTTTTTTATAGGTAAAAACTTCAGACTTTTCCAGACTTCTCTGTTTTTTTAAGGTTATTTTGAATGATTAAAATTCACCAAGAATGCAGATCTTTCTACACCCGCAAGGCTTTGAACATAGTGAAAAAATCAGAAACGGCAAGGGTGGATACAACGAGGGACACAAGGAAGGAAGGAAGGAAAGGAAGAAAGGAAGGACACAAGGAAGAACTGACAGAAGAAAAGGAAAAAAGAAAGAAGGATAAGAATGCAAGGAGTTCGGATACAAGGAAGGAAGAATGTAAAGAAAAAAGGAACAAAAACAAGACACGAAACAAGGAAGGAAGGAGAAAAGAAGATATATTGATAGATTCCAGTAACTATTTTTTTTAAAGTTTTGGTAGATGTGGTGCAACATGCTGATTCAACAAAGGACAAAGTATTATATCATCTTCTGATTATTATAAGCTTTTGCTCATTATGAAAATCCAATCTTTGGAACAAAATCGTGACAACTATTTACTGAAATCTAATAAACTGGATAATTTTGACATTTACTCACCAAAGCAGTGTTACGTCACTCCCGACTGGGCAAAATTACCCTTTGTCAGGAGGTGAGGTTAGAATATAGAAAGCTAAGCCAAAGCTATAATTAGATTTTTTTAACTTTAATCAAGCTGTTTTGTACCTAAACAATACTAGCAAGAAGTTAAAGCCACTTTTACAATGCAGCCCTAAAATAAGTTACACAGGGGTAACCAAAAATTGCTTGAAATAGTGTCATTTAAAACTGCTGCAAATTTGATGATGGCTACGTGCAGAAAAAGCTTCACTGTTTTCTGTTTTCTATGTAGCGAGAGACTATTTCTGGTTAACTTTTCATGTTCTTTTTCTTCACAGCGAAACCTACTGTAAAGGAGAGGTACTGCAGTCAAGCTACACCCCCAGTGTTGTGCCATTAACCTGCTTGTTTTTAGTCGAATAAAAAGATTTGCGTCTTTAATGACTTCTGCAAATCCGGTACGCCAAATCTGTGTAAACAAGCACATGTCACTACGTTCGTTACAGTTTCAAACTTAGCTCAGCGGCTGTTAAGAGTCTAAAGAAAAGGGGGAAGCACAGCAACAATGCCGATTAGTTATGATGGTAAATTTTCTGCTCAAAACCGAAATAACTAATTTAGAACGAGTCAATTTTAGCACAGAACTAAAGGCAAGGATGCACTTTTATTTGGGTAATCTGACCATTTAAATTTTCCAAATTATTTTAAATGCCGACTTTAAGTTTAGGATTCATGCACCACTTTCACACATTTTAATTCAAACAGGAGGTTGTGTGTACTTTCTGTACCTGAAACCTTATGGAAAAATCTAATCCAAATAGAGTTGATCAAATATACAATAAAAGTACAGGTGTCTATGTACTGCAAAATATAACTAACTCCATTCCATCCCAGGACAAATCTTTCACCTGACATGAAGTTCAAAGGATATTATTATTTTTGCATAGCACTGTATGCAAGTGATTTATGCAAGGACAAAAACAGGCTTGCCTAGAAGTTAACTCTATCCATGTGTTGCTCAACTGCAAGTAACCTTTGACATTTCCTTTTTTTTTACTTTGATTTATGCTGTTCTACCACTTCAAATGTCTTGTTGCTTCCCTAAGACTGTCATTTTCTTTTTTAAGCGTGTTTGAGGAATGCAGCAGGACTACAAACTGCAACCTTAAGTGCAGAAGGAAGACAACCATGCATGAACACCAAGCAAACCATTCCTCTGGTTGTTATGATGCAAAATCCCTTTTTTAGCTTAAGGGATTTTTTAAGAGAGACTGAATAAGGTTCAGACACACATTGTCTACCAGACTTGTGTCCTAGTTTTTAATGCAGACCTCCTGTGTCCCAGCTGACATAACAGTAACACCATAACTTCAGGTACTCTCTCAGAAGGTATTACACAACTGCTCTTATCAGCTGAAAGGTACTAAGCCTGCCTCATAAACCGATCCTGACGTGTAAAAGTCTGGTTTTATATGTTCTGCTGACTGTTTGGAGAAATTGGATGAAATCTGGATTTAAATTTTTAATGGAAGGCAAAATACTTTGCCTCTGCAGGCAGAGCATCAAAGTTAACGCTTTCCATGTTGGTTCAGTTTTTAAGTGTCTGGCTGATTGATTTTCCTTCTAAAAAAGCTGCCAGCCAAAAAGGGTCGAAGCCAGGATGTAGCACTTCTAGTTTTATCATTCCTATGCACGGACACAGCTCAAAGAGACACCTCATGTGATGTCAGGCTATCTCCGCGCTGAGTAAATTAGATAAAAAAGCAACAAAGTGCTGCGTTTGAGTTGAAAGAGGTACAGATAGAAAAGCTGACTCCGGCATGCTCACAAACGATAAGGATAATGACTCCATTGTGCTTAACGACCTAAACAAAGTTCTTTTGTCATGTGAAAAAAAATCCTGAAGCCAATGATGCAACCCCTTAAAATCCATGACAGAAGTCACCAAAGATGACCTCAATCTTTCAAAGATTTTACAGCCTGTTACAAGAGAGGTAGACACCATTCCTCTCACACATTAAAAATGAAGTAACACGAAACACAGCGACAGTTTCTAGAAAGCTCCTGGCGGACATGTCGGCCATTCCTCGAAGTGTTATTATCCACGCCAGTTCTCACATCCAGCTGGCAGAAGATCGGCGCAGCTCCATCTCATATTACTGGAGTGGAAAACACTAAAACCATACATTTCGACAGATCTCATAACCCCCCAGAGACCCAGGTGGCTCGTGTTACATCCGCGTACCACAGGGTGGATCACATTATTAGCGAGATGCAGTTTCTGACATGAAATCGTGTCAGGTTTGACCACCATTTAACCTGTTGTTTGTTTCTCCAACCATCACTGCAGGGGGGTAGTTATTGAATACGCTCCAGTGGACCGGACAATGAATAGACCTGTTATTAGCTGATGGTTGTGGTAACTAAATATACACTGATGAATAATAATAAATGATGAAAAATGAATATAATTTGTGTACAATAGTATAGATTTGACTAACCATGTGTTGTGTTTTCTAAGCAAGTATAATTCTAAGATCATACCAAAAAGCAATGAAAGGCTACATTATTTTATTTTATCAAATAGATTTAGAACAAAAAGTGAGGAAGTTTGTTTTTGCCCCTTTATCACTGTAATGGCAAAAAAAAAGCTACATAACATTGGAAAGCCATTTTATTTCCCTTTAAATGGTGCCACGTTTATCAGTGGACTAGTTTGAATTTCATCAAACCCAATCAATGATCATTGTTCTTCTCTGTAAAGGATTACCAAAATAAAAGAAAGGCTAAACATTTCCAAAATTTTACCAGGTTGATTAGTTTTCAGTTTTCTGATCTACGAAAAAAAAAAAAAACATGTTATCAAAAACAACGGGATAGAAGTCACTATTGCTTTGAAAACCCTTGCTGTAATCAGCCAGATTAAAACAAATGGCTGCATTAACGTTGGCTTTTAAGATAAAGTCATTGGATCTTTGTGGTCCAGTTTACTAGGTACTAAAAACGACTGCAAAAAGAGTAGAAATCAAAAGACAAATGTGTTGGGTTGTACCTAAGATTTTTAGGTAAGCTCATCCTACAATGTGTCCATCTGCAACAACAGACACTGCTGGCAGGTCAGGTTTCTAGAACTGTGGTCGGGGGCCGTAGAAAATCATTCCAAGGACTGCAAATGGCCCGCAGGTCACACTTTGGACACCCCTTAGAGAATGTAGTGCTTTACATTAACTTTGACATTTCTGAAATGCTGTGAAACACTTTCACATCCGGCACGTTCAACGACAGGCTGAAAGCTCAAAAAC
Organism: Crenichthys baileyi; assembly: GCA_036173005.1. Lineage (NCBI taxonomy): Eukaryota > Metazoa > Chordata > Actinopteri > Cyprinodontiformes > Goodeidae > Crenichthys > Crenichthys baileyi. The sequence continues at coordinate 397,322 of JAHHUM010000943.1, forward strand.
ATAAAACAGAGAAACATTGCCAGGATACATTTGGCCTTCCTGTTATTTTTTGAAGTCCTGCTCTCTTAAAAAGGAGCAGCCTAAATGAACTGCAGAGGAAAAAACAGTTTCTTTTTAAATAGCCAATTTCTAGGTACATCTCTAGATATAAACAATGAGTCCTGAGTGTACCACTTCTCTTTATCAGAGTAAAATCAACAAGTTTTGTACGAGGATTTAAATATTCACATCCGATGGCATTTTGGCAAAAGTTACCACTGCCAGCTTTGGTGAGACATTTTGAGAAACGTCCCAGATACTGGGACGGTGCTAATTGATAAAATGACCCAATGCAATAAACAGGGCTTAATAATATGGAGATATGAACTAATATTCTGAGCTAATGGTTGATCTACCCAGCTCTAAGTGGAGCCAAAAAACATTTTTAAATAGAGAGAGAAGCAGGAACAACAAGAACTCCTCCTCTGACCATCTGTAATAAAGTTATGCTGCCAGAGCTTCAGCTACCACATTTAGTCTCAAATCACAGAGCGATATCAATCTTTGTAAATCTTAGAGAGGGTGGACAGCTTCGTCATGAGAGCTTAAAGTGCTGTTTTCCAATAACTACCAAACACTGACAAGCCTTTTTATTTCTAAGCTCCTCTGATTGAAAGGAGAGTAACTCCATTATAAAGCAAGTCATAACACGTAAAAATGCAAATGACTGATTGTGTTGTGAGTCAGTCATAAAACAGCTGATGTGCTTGTGGAAACACAGCAGAAGCTCCCTGAGGTTCCCACACAAGGAGGCAATTGGAAATACTTGGAAAAACAAGCAGCTTTCAGAAAACTACCTGAACTCAATGAGTGGAAGAGAATCTTTTTTTTACCTGAGGCAACATCATGAATACGAATTTCTATTCAACAATGTTAGAAAAGAAAAATAAGCCAAAAACAAATCAAATAGATTCCATCAATCCATGAATTAAACTGGCTCATCTGTAAAAATCAATAAATGTATGATTTGGGTTTAGAGGGTGTGAACGGGCTTCCTGGTAAAGCCCTGCGAGTGGCAGGCGAGGTGAAACGATGCTGGGTAAAACGAGCACATTAACAGGTGTGCTAAGGTCGACTGTACCCTAGTCCCCTTGAGGGAAACCTTCCTGAAAGGGCGGCATGTGTAGCACTGCTAGACTGTTATGTACTGTGAATGATTAAGTGGACAGCTCGGGTCGGGCAGGACTTCCCAATGTCCGCTACCGGACCAGGGCTTATGAGAGGAAATGTTCTCCTGACTGAGGGAGGGCTCAATTGTCAACTGTAATGTGAGCCAAGATTTGGGTGACTTGTGTTGGTATTTCCTCCCCAAACTAAATCAGAATGAAATAGAAAATTCAATAGAGGAAGTGGTGAGTAGGTCTTCCCCTCACAGCAGAGGTTTTGACCCAAAGTTGGAGTAAAAACAGTATGTTTGTGAGCAATTATAAGGATTGTTCTGTGGTACTTAAGTAACCCTGTGAGGCAGAATGCATAGTGCCAAGACCTTCAACAAATGTCTCAAGGTTTTCTGGTAAAATCACCAAGTTTGGGATCAAATTTCAGCTGTCCAAAATAAATAGATCATCTAGTTTCTAGATCTTGTAAAATTTCCCGTTACATATTTATTGTTTTTATTTCCTTTTTGTCCTACTTAAATATTTTAGATCAAACAAATTTTAATATCCAACAAAAATAAACCTGAATAAACACAACTATCAGTTTTTAAATAGGTCATTTGTTAAGGGGGAAAAAAAATCTGTTCAAACCAACTCCTTACTAAATCATGATGAAAACAGTAAAAACTGAATTTTTTGGGTCCAATTTCAAGAGCCAAACCAAGGCCTGATTATTTCCTGACCTGTAAAATAGAACCTCTCTGGCAACATGAAGTAGGCAAAATGATCTCAAAAAGTAAACCCATAATTCCCGATCAAAAAGAATGAAGAAAAAAACCTGAAAAATAAAGTCATTATTTATCAGAGGAAATTAGTAACTCAGAAAAAGAGGGACACAGCCTCACAGAAACCAAAAACTGCACATGTTTAAGAAGAATCATTAGCCTAGCACAGCTTTAGCCACTATTAGGATCTTCTTATGTTAAATGTTGATGCCATTAATGACAGCATTATAGCCACCTGCTAGAGAAGCATGTGTATTACACTTTTTTAACTGGAATCCCAAACACAGTTTGTACAAAATATCACTTTAAAAGATATCTAGAGTTGTGTTGCCTTGGTTTGCTCCAAAATATCTATCTCTCTACTAGATCTAATATTTGCAGTTCTTAACGTGTTTGAGTTATGCAATAATGAGGGTAATTTGTTTTTTTAATTTTTGCCAAATGAGCTAATACAGGAGTCAGTGCATGTTTGGTTGTGAAAGAGGGGCTTGCTACTGATGGTTTTTGCAACTTCTTGTGGCGTAGGTCTCAGTCCTCGACGCAGCCGTCCCAGGTTCAAGTCCCGACCACGAAGACCTATGCTGCCTTTTCCCCCACTCTCCACCCCACTTCCTGTCTGCCTACTTAAAAAAAATAAATTCATAAAGGCCACTTGTGCCACAAAACAAATTTTATTTAAAAAATCTTTTTAGCTTGGTTCTTGGATCCTTACAACCTACCAATGACCCACAAAACATTTTTTTTAAACAGAGAAAAATTATTAAACAAAATCCAACGCAATTTAAGGCTGGGATGTCCAGTTGTACACATAGGTTGGATTTGTCAGTGAAACCTGGAAAGCAAGAGCTCCACTCACACACTCAGGTTGTAAACATACAACTTCTCATGTTGCTATGAGTGATTTCAAGACACATCAGGGTTTCTGATGTTCACTTAGGTTCACTTTCTGCAGGTTTCAGTAAGACATTGGCAAATATCCAACTCAGTGTGATTCTGCAATCAATCAAATCAATCTGTGCCTTCAGTCATCATTGTGAGTCTTGACCTGCTAAACAATTTTGCAGATGACGTGCCAGTTTTCTAGGAAAGTCTTTTCCAACTAAAGGAGAAACAGAGCAACATTTCAGCACCATTGTGCAACAGCTCTCCTTCCATTTCAGTCAGTTTGTCCCTTGAAAGAATGCAACAAGTTAAACCGCAGACTCTAGCTTGATTTATTTCTTGTCTCATCTCATGCTGCCATTTTGGCAGGCAAAAAATGTAATGTAATAAAGCTGCCACTGAAGCTTTTATTTATTCTTGTGGTTCTGATTATGCAACACCGTGTTTTTTTAGTCATAGCTGGAAAACAAAATTAAGATAAACCAATACTCTCTCAGGTCATCAGGAAGATTAAACAACAGTGCAAAAAGACAGCTGAGTGTTGAAGAGGAAATCACTCAAACACAAACATCCAGAGCAGTGAGTCGATGTTTCAGTGTCTGTCAGTTACTCCATGTCATTCTCTTACTTTTCTTACTTCTTTACAGATGATAATAGAAATTCTATATATTATATAAATATACATTAATAGTCTTCGTCATTCTATTAGACAATGCCGAAAATTTGCGATAGATTTTGCAGCTTTAGTTTTTTTAAAATAAGAAAATATTTTCTACATTTTAGGAAATAAGCTCAGATATACTGAATATTCTAAGGTTTAAAGTGCTTTATTATTATAATTATGACCAGATGTTAGTTTATATATTAAAAAAAGTTCAATCGGGAAATAACTGAAAGCCTAATATCCTTGTATGCGACTGAGAAGTATCAAAAGCATGAAACAAATCAATTAAAATCTGTATTTCCATTCTTCTTTAATCCTATTTGACTAAAACAAGGCTTTCTGGACACAAATCTCTAAAAACAGAAAGTGTGACCCATATATGAATTAAGACACATCTGGGACTGCAGTGTTTGATGGACTACTGTTGTACATTGGACATGTACTTGCTAAAATAAGACCTTTTTAACAGGAATATGTCGAATGGGTGTCTGGCCTCCTATTGGTGACAAAAAGAAAGGATGGGGTGAGCACATTTGCTACAAAAATTACCTATGCATGAAATGTGGATGATGAAACGTAGGTAAACAGCCAGACCATCGAGGCAACCACACCTGCTGTTTGTAAGAATAAAGTTTGCGAGATAAGAAAACACTTTTTATATCTCTTTATTTTCGATGTGTTGTCTGTCAGTACAAAGAGTCTGCTGATGTCTGGAGTTTAAGTTAAATAAATGACTCCTCTCTCCAAACAATTATCCTGCATGTTTAGTGACTATTTTTTTGTCTGTCAGAGCCAAATGAAGATGATGATATATAGATTCTAAATAAGTTAAGAAATTCATATAATTTGTTATTTTTTCTCTGTCCTGCAGTTTCTAATTGCTGTAACTGAAAAAAACATTTAGGTTTTGGAGTTTAAGATAAAACACTTTTTTGCTATTCGGAAGACAAAGACAAACGTTTGCTCTTTCAGGAAAAGTTGTAACCTGAAAAAAACTGGAACAAATCATCAACCATTTTTTTTACAAAGACTAGTAAACTACCTTCGTATGCATTTATATTTCAGCTTCGGCTTACATCTAACTGATGCACTGATCTCAGCAAGGTGCAAAGGAAACCTGAGTGCCGGTTGCAGCTCGGACAACATAGTGGGTTGGTAATCAATGGGTGGAAACTCATGAGGGTGGGGAGGATTGTGGGTCTGTGTCTTCTTTTTAACATCAAGACTTTTAAATGGTGGCTCAGAGACCCTGTGTGTGTATAAGAGATAATCTTTAACTGAAATTTTCAACCTTATCTGGAGCAGCTGATGGTGGCAACACCCGCAGCTCCACCATATTGTTAGATCCAACTGCCTGTTTCTTCTCCCTATCTCTTAGATGCCTCACAGAAATGCTGAATTAGACATCATGGAGCTGTAATGCTGTGAATCTACCAGCTGCGAATGACACAGATCCAGTTGACATAAAACAAACACTGGAAAATTCATGGCAGAGGAAGCGTCAAGCTCTAGGTTATATTCCATCATAGTAATGCTGCTGTTGTGCCATCTCAACAACCTGAATACTGCAGAAACTCACAGTCGATGCAGATCTGCATCCTCTTGTTTTGCCAAAAACATTCTTTAAAATCAGACAAAGCATAAATTCACAAGAAAGTTAGGAAATTACATATATGGTTATTAACCAGCTTCTGTTTCCAACAGCTGCATCTTCAAGGAGTTAAATTATTAACTTTTTAAATCAGTGGTTGATATTGTGTCTGATGATTGATGAGATAGTTAAGCTTTATGTGCAGCCTTAAAATAGTATCAAAATGATCAAATGTTTCTCCTCCTTAAAGTCCTCGCCAACTTGCCTGAACCTGCTCTAAACGTTTATCCCAATCAAATACAGTAGCTGAACTTTTTCTCATTTTGTCACTTTACAACCACAAATTTCAATATATTTAAGTGAGATTTTACGTGATTGGCCGACAGTCCATCACAGGACAAACAACCAGGGAGCTTAATACAAACGTACGTCTCACTTTTCAGATTTAACAAATAAATACATTTAAAACCATGTTTTGTTTTTTTTTAACATCCTAACTGGCAGTTATGCAGCACTTTGTATTCGTCTATGGCATAAAATCCTAATAAACAATGAAGTCTATGGTTATAATGTGAAAAAATTTGAAAAGGTTTGAAGCTTAACCATGAATTTTTGACGCACAATAATTTACTGACATTTACCCACTCTGACACATTGTTAAATAAACCAACAAAAAAAAAAACGTTCAGGTTTTATTTCGTCCTCCAACACAATTACAATGTTTTTTTTTTCCCACGGTTTTTTGGATTTGGCTTGAGGTTTTTAGATCAAATTATTTTTACTGAAAGAATAGTTTTGGTACAATCAGGATATTAAATATGACTTGCCAGCAGGAGAACGTAATGCATCTAAACTGATACCCTAAAGCTCACCCATCTACCTGCCAGATTTACAGACACATACAATAAAAAAATAAATATGTGACAAATACATCCAAATCTGATCTAAATCTTGTACCTTTTTTTTTTTAGAATCAACTGATTTACGTTGTTTATGGAAATATTATTTATAGAAATAAAACAGAAATCGAGTTAACAAAAATGAAAGATCCGCTAATAAATTATGTCCTTAATCAGCTGGTGCTGAAGACTGGTGAAAGACATCTTTATAATCTTATAAACCATTTTGTTCATCCAACATACATACTGCATGTTGTTTGTGGAAATATTTTTACAAAAAAAGGAATTTCTGAATTAGAAAACCTTTAAAAGAACAATTAAAGCCCAGATCCCACCACAGTGCACCTCTGTGCTATTCAAAATTTAAATTTTTAGCAGTAGAGTTCTGACACTTGATAAACAGTTCAATAGATTTGTTAAAAAGATGAAAAAACAAACCAAAGTTTGTTAAAGGCTGATATTGCCACACAGTTACAAGATTGGAAAGTGGATATTTGTTGATGCAACTTAATTGTTGTGAGATAATTGTTTCTGAGATAATTAGCTATGATTTTTTTTTTGTTATTTTATACCCATCCAGAGAGCCAGTTGGCTTTAGGGGCCTTGTGAAGTTCCTCTCTCGGTTCTGAGAAAAAGTATTTTTTGGTTCTAGATACACCAGTAAATGTTTTTGTCTTTTAAATTAATCCTAGAATACAAGTCCTGGTGCGTACAGAAGATTACGGATGTCTTGTTATCCAGGGGGAGCTGCATGGCTGACTCCTGAGAACGAGAACCCAGCAAACTCACAAAAACACCACACCTAAAACCCTCAGTACTTCAAACTGTTAACACACCACTGTTAATCAACAGGACATTTTCAGTCCCCTTTAAAGTTTAATTAGATCAAAAAGGCAAGACGGACATTTTGATCCTTAGGTGTGAAAGGGTTAACACTGTAGTGGCAAACGATAGGACAATTGAACTTGATGGGTCCCCAACACAACGTTGGTTGTGAGAACTATCGGGATTTAGCTCACAATGTTAGAAAAATGCTTTTTAAAAACATTTTATCTTGTCCAACCACCCAAAAGATAAAGATAAATTCCTTTTTTCTGACCATTTTTTATTTGGTTTGTGGTGAGGGATGTTTCCCTGAGTTCTTCCTAAACAACAACTTTCAAAAGAAGCAAATAATAAGCTATGACCCACTAATCAGTAAACTGACCTCACCAAAGTATAAATCAGAGGATACTTTGTGTTTGGGTGTGTTAAGCTGCCAGAAATGCTCTTGTCCTTGACCTCTTTGCTTTTATGATGCAATGCCAGCTTTTATGGCTACACAGTCTTCAAACTGCACAGTTCACACAATCTCCATCAAAGACTAGGGTAAAAAGATGCCAAGGAAGGGATCGTGGGACTAAGATTAGGTTTATTTTACAAATGATGAAATACAGTGTACGTATGATATCTAACCAAAAAGAAAAACTCACTCAGTTGACTATAAATATATTAGGTCTTTTGACTCGTTAACCTTTTAACATGGTCGTGGCAGCACCATCCTGAGGGAATGCTTTCCTTCAGCAGGAACAGAGAGGCTGGGGAAGTTCGTGGGAAGATGGATGGAGTATAGAGGAAGACAGGGTAATCCTAGAGGAAAACCTGTAAGGGGCTAAAAAAAAAAAAAGGCAGAGATTCACCTTCCAGCAGGACAACGGCCCTGAACACACAGCCAGAACTTCAATGGGATGGTTCAATCAAAATCCAAACCTGAAACTAATCGAGAACCTGAGGCAAAACCTTGAAAACCCATCTTCTCTGATGTTCTCCAGCCAGTCTGACTGAGCTTGAGCTATTTTGCAAAGACAAAGCTGTCATGCTCTGGATGTGCAAAGCTAATACAGATATACCGACTTACAGCGAAGCATGGTTCTACAAAGTACCGACAAGGAGGGGCTGATCAGAACAAGCCACAGGTTTTAGATTTTTATTTATAAAAATAGAAACTATGCAACTATGCACTACTTTATGTTGGTCTTTCACATAAATTCAGAATGAAATATAGCCAACTTCAGTTTGTGATTGAAACCTGACAAGATATGAAAAAGTATGTCTGGCAGTGTTTTTTCACTTGGTTGCAGCTGTGTTTTGTCTTTTTCCTGGTAGTTTTAAGAGATTTCTCCCCATATCTGAACAAACTAGACTGCAGTTTTGTTTTAATTTCCCTAAAAAGTTCTCTGTGAGGATAACACAACCAATCCTTACCTGCTTCAGTCATATGGTCTAGGACAAGTGATAAGAATGCTGTGCAGTCCCACACATAAAAGGGCAAACCTATCATAAGCTGCATGTTTATATCTAGTTTTTTATGGCCTTGGTGCAAGCTTGTGCTCCTCTGGGTGTTTAGTCTGCACACTGAAACAGATTTCATGTAGGCTAAGCTGATCACCGGATGTCACGGTGTGAGATTTATTGGAGGAATCGTGCAGAAACGCCAATACCTCGGCCTGGCTCAAGCATTGCATAACACACCGGAGGTCCAGACTGACCACAGATAAATAAACCCAAACCCATTCACTCACACAAAAAAATAGCAGAACCGAATCGACCAACCTGCTCTTTGCGTTTCTGCCAGCGGCCGCAGGGACTCTCCTCCAGGATCTCACTCTCATCCTCGCTCTCCTCCTCCTTCCCTTCCGATCCTGATTTCCTCTCCGGGACGGACATCGTCATTTTACCGCCGTATGTGTCCAGATTTTCACCCTAAAGACCTTCTGCACGTCTCCTCCCGTCTGTCCTTCTTCCTCTCGTCCCGTGTTGTTGTTGTGGAGGAGGAGGAGGTTTGCAGAGGCTGTCCGCTCCGCCGCTTGTCTGCGCAGCGCAGTGGAGAAACCCACCCCCCTGCCTGAAGACCACACCAGGCTCTCTGTCTGTCTGTCTGTCTGTCAGCCTCTTCTTGGTGCTCAAACCCCGAAAGCAGACAAATGGATTTCCAGCTGAAAACGTGCAGTCTTCAGTCAGCGCAACAGCCGACACGCCCTTTAGATAAAAGCTACAAGTGTGCCCATTGCGAGGGTTGGATAAGTCAGCGGAGTGGAAAAATACATCCCAGGACTGCATGCAAAACACGTTGAGAAACCCGTTTCTCTCTATGTCTCACCGACACCTAGAAACCCGGCGGTAAATAACCTGCTCTGCGAAGCGCAATCATCCTGTGCGTTCATCTGAAGCAACAGAGACCGTCTGCTTCATGGAGAAGAGCACCTTCCTCGACCACGGCGTTTGGAGAAGCCGTGAGCTGCGCCTCCTGCCAGGCACGGTGCGCAGAGGGGATGGAGCCAACTACCGTAACGCCGCTAGTCTGTGCGCCCTGCCAGCTGCTGTGAAGGGAGAACAGACTGAGATCACAGTGGATTAAACCTAACCTGCGCTTTTTTCATTGCAGTTGTAATGTTGGACACAATCTTTTGTTTTCAAAATAAAAAAAAAAAACAAAATTGAAAATCCTGAAAATATTTTTTTTTTGTTTGTTTTTTTAATTTTTCATCTTTTGTAATAAAAAACGAATGTGTAGAAATTTAAATTTATACACCTAATTAGATAAACAAAAAATTGCTGCAGTTTGACTCCGCCCACATCTAAATCACATTCAGTTTTTCAGTTCAGTTTTATTTATATAGCCCCAATTCACAACACAAGTCGTCTTAAGGCACTTCACAAAGTCAATTGAATGGAATCATACAGATTTCAAGTCAGGTTCATACATTCCAATTAATCCTAACCACTGAACAGTGCAGTCAGATTAATTTATTTATTCAAATTGGTTAAAAAGTTTTTCTATCTAAGGAAACCCAGCAGATTGCATCCAGTCAGTGACTTGCAGCATTCACTCCTCCTGGATGAGCATGTAGAGACAGTGGACAGTCACTGGCCTTGACTTAGCAGCAATCCCTCATAATGAGCATGCATGTAGCGACAGTGGAGAGGAAAAACTCCCTTTTAACAGGAAGAAACCTCCAGCAGAACCAGGCTCAGTGTGAGCGGCCATCTGCCACGACCGACTGGGGGTTTGAGAGAACAGAGCAGAGACACAAAAGAACACAGAAGCACTGATCCAGGAGTACTTTCTATGGGAAAGAAAAGTAAATGTTAAAGGATGTAGCTCTTTTAGTGGTTTCATCTAGGAAGAAAAAACAAACTCTGAGCCAGTTTTCAAGTTTAGAGTATGAGAGTGATCACAAACAGTTACTCACGGTAAAAACTCAATAGCTATGTCTAGGAAAAATAGGGTTAAATACTGAAAGACAGGGCCAAGTGTATCATCGGTAGAATGTGAGCATTAAGTTGTTGGCAGCAGAAGCTTGAACGATGCCGTTCTCCAGGAAAGTGTCACAGGTAGATACAGAGTCAGGCCAGGTGTAGCTTCTAGGAGGAGAAAAACGAGAGAACATAAAGTTAAAAGCTGAAATAACAGCAAATAATGCAAAATTGGAGAGTAGTATGAGAATGTAGCAGAGACAGTGAAAGTGGTCATTG